>QGOD01002484.1:59720-100781 GCA_003313065.1 Sarcodon sp. MG97 | reverse complement strand
ATATGTTTGTTTGCCATCGAGATAACGCATTTGACATACACGTCCAATCAAGTTTTACGCTATAAAAATAGTTGGCGAATATCCTTTCCCGAATGCCCACGCCACCCTTGGCAGAGGTTGAAATAACCCTTTTTTGAGTAAAAATTATCAAATGCTCCGGAAACCTGCGAATATTTACATGTCAATTGGGTAGAATCTCAAAGGCTGCTGCAGGGTTTCTCAAAGGTTTTGGAGGGGTATATGATTGTCATACGGTCTTTGTCATCAGCAAATTCTCCTCGAAAATGGTCGTCAAGTCCCTACCGCCCTGAGCTGCCACCTCGCGTTCTCTCTCTCTCTCTGTCTCTCAAACTCTGTTGTTCCTCTATCATCATCGACGGTCATCTTTTGCTCTGTTAGACATCTTCCTTCCGTCTCTTAGCAACTCGGTCCTTCTCTGTTTTCACAGCTCCTTACATTCCCTTTCACCCCCTCTTTGTTGATTTTTCAATCTCGTTGCACCTCTTCTTTTCTTCACACATTTTTTTGTCAATCATACCTTTGTTCTACTAGTACTGGTAGTACTTAAGTTCAATATGGAGTTGTCAATATAGAATAAAATATATAATTTTTGCGATTAAAACCTCCATTTGTAAGCAAAATTACATCAGATACAGAGCCAAACTCGGTTTGCCAAGCGTTTGAGCTCAAGGCCGACCAGGGTTTGAGTGGGGTAGGTCAACGGCTGCCCAATAACATGATGGCGCGTATGGTTTTTCAAACGATTGGTAAGCATTTGACAATCATTTCAAATTCAAACGCACAGCCTTGTATGAAGCGTCGCTTCAGATCGATAATTGCTTCTCGGACATGCTACATTATCTTAATATCAGTATTATTATGTATGGATGAAGATAATACCCTTCTGAAGCCTTCGAATGTCATAAACCATGAAAGGTGACCGAGCCTCAACCCCTCGAGGCCTCGGCTGCACGGCCCGCAAGTTAAATCTGATAGTGGCATCATCGTTCTGTTGATTCTAAAGCATGTACCTTGAAATTTTTGATGTCCGTCAAGGCGTCGATGTCGATTTGACGGTATGCTGTTCTATCGTAACCATGCTAGAAGCATGGGCCAGGACTGTACCATTCGAACCCTCACGATTCGCGTAAGGTCTCTGAGCTGTCATGAGGCATTATTCCGGGCAACTGGCAAAGCGACGCTCACCGTGTGGTCTTGAGTCTATAGGAGGCTGCATAGTATATGCGACCCTTGAATTTGAGGGCGACAAAGAGCGAGGAACTTTCGCGTGGACCCGAGTATCCCTTTAGGCCTCGCTACATGGATTTCCCGTGTCGTCTACGGCGGTCTATGCTATATAATTAACATATGTGAACCGTCGTAAGAAAACTGAGATGCTTCATGAGGACGAGCTTTTCTTTTTGCAAATGAGGTGGAACATACCTCTTTCCTAGTAGACGTGAAATAATTCAACCGCGAATGTCACGGTCGGCTGCCAGATAGAGTGCACATCGCCTGATTGATAACTACCATCGTCGGACGGCTCCCCGGATCTGTATTATCACACTTCCACTCCAGACTTCGTTCTGTGCACTGGCTGCCCCTTTGGTTTGTTATAATGTGTCGTATGCGCTGCTCTCTACTAGTCGCTCACATCATTGAAGAACAGACCTGACGGTGTCTCAAGTGACATCTGGCCGGGTAGTAACGAAAAGCTGAACCGACGATAATCCTCACATCGCGACGATGCCTCCTAAATACTCGCACGTCAAGAAACGGACAGCCTCCACTCCTTCTGGTCCTGCTTCGAAGAAAGGAAACAGCAATGTACAACAGCAACAGCAACAACAAAATGGCAGCAGCAAAAAGCCAAATCCACATCTCGACCGGAACATCACAAAGGCAATGACTGCCGTGTCTCAATTAGAGCGAGCTATTGCCCGGATTCTGTTGATCCGCTATGAACAAGACATGGCTCGTCTATTCTCGACACACCTCTATTGCATCGCGCTCTGTCATTTGCCAACTTTCGTCATGAGGTGCACTTTGCTTGGTGGTCCGGGATGGGTCGCTGCGAACGCGGACAACGAAGAGATCAAGGACTTTTTCAGAACTGCTATTGCTATGGATCTACGTCAGGCTGGCGAGCGTGTTGCGACAAAGAGCGTGCTGTGGTCTTATACCGCCCTCAGGCATTTCGTACGTTGCTACCTTCCTTTCCTCTGTCTGGCAAACTAACGCCCTGTCTCTTTATACATAAATTTTTGTATGTGTTCCGATGATAACTCGTTCAGGCGATGTCAAACAACGTTCCTATTTGTAATAAACGAGGGTTACATTCGCTCCGACTTTTACCGCATTACTCTGCACTAAGCGCACATCTGGAGACGTTGGAAGCTCTGCCTCCGCCATCGTTTTCGAAACCACCGCATTTGGGTCCGTTGTCTGAGGGACTCGCTGCCCTGGAAGAGGCATGCGAGATCAAGTTTAGTGGTTCTGCGAACGGCCAGTCCGGAAAATTATCCTCGTATACTAAAGGGATTTCTGAATATACCGATTCGGATTGGCGATACAAGGTTCGCATAGGATATGAACGCATTACCCAGACACTGTGGAGGGTTGCGAGGGAGTTCGACGTTCGAGGGTATGGATTGGTGCTAAGGGAGAAGCTAACGAGTAAATGGTGTGATTGTGGTTGTTCAACAGACCATCTGGGTGAAGTGTGCGAGAGAACGGTTAGGGAGGATGAGGAAGAAAGTGGGATCAGACCCGGGAAAGAAAGGGAATGGGACGGTAGAGGTTCGCGTCATTCTCTACTCTGATTTTTGGCTTTTTTTTTTTGGAAGCCGTTCAAGTCGGTTACTAATTTTTCTTATCAGGTGCCGGTATATATGGCTGGGAGACGGAAGAGGAAGAAGACGTTTGGGAGATCGATTTAGACTACAATGGACTGGACCCTGATAGCAACGGAAAGGGTCAAGAGCCGGAGATGTCTATCGGCGAGCTGATCGAATGGAGGTTTCTGAGAGCAGAGAAGGAGAAAGAACAGGTTTTGTCTTATCTTTGCTGCCTTTCGAGTTTGTTGATTCTACGATCATGCAGGGGAACGCATTGTTCCGAAAAGGAGATTATGTAGCAGCGATCAAGCACTACATGGTTGCTCATGAGATCGAGCCTGAGCTTCCTCACTATCAACTCAATCTGGCAGCTTCGCACCTCAAACTCAACAAGTATGTTCAGAGTCATATTTTGCGCTGTCACATTCGTGGAGCTTACATGGCAAGATGTCAGTTGGATAGCAGCTGAAAAGGCATGTGATGCCGCGTTGAACCAACATCGAAGCGGCAAAGGCTATTGGCGGCGTGCGAGGGCCAGAAAAATGCTTGGACGAATCGACGACGCGATCAAAGGTGACAAAGCTTGTGCTTCACTGTTTGTCGACCCTGGCTTGACAAAAATGTGGCTCTAGACCTTCGTGCGTTGATTAAACAACAACCAAACAACTCGGAGGCATTAACCGAGTTGGTGACATTGTTACCGCCTGATCCATCGTCTTCGCCACCAAACACAAAGGTTCTGGCGGCGGCATCGTCGTCATCATCGACGACACCGTCTTCTCCGGTCCGTCAGCACCCAAATTTACCAAAAACGAAACCTATGAAACCTTTGCCGTTTGTGAGAACGGAGGCAGATGATCGAAAGCTGAAGATTGTGGCGTTGCCGTTGTCGTGTGATGCGCCGATTAGCTTTGAGTTCATCGCGGCCGCGGCTGCTGCTGCTGCGAGTATTGGAGAGCACAGCGGGGGCAATAGCGGGAATGGGAAAGGAAAGATGAAAAGAGCACATGGAGGGCTTCATTTACCACTCTTCCCTGATGTGTTCAGTAAGGGCAAAGGGCAAGCGATGTCCATTGCATACCCGAATTGGGAGAGGTATGCCGTGAAGAAGGTATCTGATTAATTAGTGGCTGCCACTGGTGCATTACGACAAGGGTTATTTCGTATGATGAGATCACAGACGTGTTGTGATTTATGTTTTATTCCTCGTTTCGCTGTATACCGCATGTGTTTTTGTCACCTTTTGACTACCTAGTATCATTTAAGCGGGGGGTTCCGTAACTTGTACCTTTTTTATCTTATTCCGCATGTTATCAGCTGACGGAGCAGAACATGTAGTAGTATGCCCCGTGCTGGTCGTTGGAGAAAAAGATGGAGAACAACTGTCATGGGGGAACAAAAAAGAAGTGGAATTCAGACCGTGTGGAAGGAATGCCGAACAAGACATTCAGTAGCAGAAATTTTGGAATGAGATGAATGAATACGATTAGTGTTGATTACCTTCCGGCATCAAAACACAATGCATAGTTGTGTAGGCAACGCAGTCGTAGTATGCATTATGATCGTATGCATAGATTATCTTCCAACTTCCAAGCTTCACTCAGTCACCAATACCGGCCCCCGTACCACGAACATAGAACAGGGTTGGGGGATGACTTTTGAATCACTGCACGTGTATCGGCACTGCGCCATATAGGGCCGAGGCAAACAAAGGCCCAACAAATTACGCGCTGGCGAGGTTATGAATCATGATGATCATTATTGTCGGGCATTTTGAGAAAAATAAAAACCACCGTGGCGCAGTCGAAGCGGGAAGCAAAGGGTCGGATGAAAAAAAAAGCACGGCACCGAAAAGAGGTACATAATAATAATTCTGTTTTGCGGAATTAAATAACATCAAGAGACGTACGTACTCGTGGTTACTGTAGCCTATCAGGATCAGGGAGGGGCGCTTGGGGTCTTACCACCCATTGGAACACATGAGCCGCGATAGAGCTTGATGGTCGATTTGAGAAGAGGGACCCCATCAGGAGAAAAAGGCGTGTGGGTGGGATGGACGGGGAGGGTTGGGGGGGGGGGTAACAAAATGAGGAGGAAGATGTTGAATTCAATGAAGAAGCGATAGCTGTGGGGCGCGTGATGAGGAGGAACTGGGACCAAAAAGGTGGGCTCTCGTATGTATTTTGTTTTGGATTCTCGAGAATCGGAAGGGGCAGATCCGATGGCAGATGAGCGAAGACGACGAACGACGACGACGACGACGACGACTGCGATGATGATCTGATCAGGTCTCGCGTATATTCATTTACCGTCTTCTTCTCGTTCTCACCGACCCCTCCTTCCACTGTCCCCTTTTTTTCCGCGCTCATGCTGACGTCTGCTTTCGGTTACACAGAGAGGTGTCTATAACTTGTGTCTCTCGCTCCTTTTTGTGATCTTCAACTCTTCTTCCTTCTTCATATATAATCTTCCTTCTTGCGTCCTGCTCCCTTCCCTCCGCCATCCCCCTTCGTCTTTACCATGCCAGTGGTATGTAGTTTGCCGTCCTTCCCTCTCTTCCTCTCTTATCTAATCTCCCGCTACTTCCACAGACCGCATACTCGTCCTCATCTTCCTCCCCACCCTTGCAAGCCTCCCTCTCTTTGGACTTTCTTATAATTGGCGGCTCCGTGAGCGGACTTGCAGCCGCATATGCCCTCAGACGCGTCGGCCACCGCGTACTGGTCCTCGAGCAAAGGCACGATTTCTTTGATGTCAGTCTCCATCGTTCGGTACATTCCGATCAAATACGTTATTTTACTATCTGTTCTCTGTGAATTAGGTGGACCGTGCGGGTGGATTCCGAATGCCGCCAAACATGTCAAAGGTATTCTATCATTGGGGATTAGAAGCCCAGGTCCGAAAATTGGCTGTCAAGTCGTCATCGGTTTCGTTTAGACGAAGTAAGCACCTCTTGTGAATCCTGATTGTAGTGCTGTTGCTACCCCCGAAAACAAGTCCAAAAAGACTTATGCTGTTTCTTTTTCAAAAAAAAATTCAGTGGAATCGGGTGAATCGCTTGGTCAGCATATTTGGGAGGAAGAGGTTTTAAGAGAGACTGGTGGGGATTTTATATTCGCACATGTAAGTCGTTTTTTTTTTTTTTGAAGGGGGGTGTGGGGGAGGCAGAAAACAAACGTATTCTCGACCGTATTCTAACTGCTCGTAGCATTCAGATCTTCGAAAATTTTTGTACAACCATGCCCTTGATGCAGGCGCAAGGTTTCAGGCAAATTCGAAAGTGGCTGATATCGACGTTAGCAGTCGGACAGTAACCCTTGAATCCGGTCAGACTTTCACAGCTGACGTTATAATCGGCGCGGACGGATTTACCGGATGCAGTCGAACATACCTGTTGGATGGGCAAGTCGAAAAGCATGTTAGGACAGGCATGTTGATGTACAAGTTGCGTGCTATTTACTCCCAGAGTCTTGCGTTCATCTAATGGATTTTTTTTTCAATCGCAGCGCTCTAATACCAGGCAAAGCCGTGAGAGCGGATCCAGAATTGGCGCATTTTCTGACAACTGATTCTTCTGTGAGTCGGGAAAGAAGACGCAGACGATCATCCTAGAAGCTCATTTTATTGCTTCGCGTCAGGTACAAAATGTGTGGTTTGGAAATGGAATGGCATGTCTGGTTTACGAACTCGTGAGGTTCCTTGCTTAATGCTGTATTTTCCCTAAACGACGCTGAACGGGTTTGTATTAGGGAGGAAATCAGGATCTTGGTCTGCATGCATATGCCGCCGATAATGGTGCAGATATCGAATACGAAGTTGATATTGAGGAACTCACTGAGGCCGTGCAGGGAGCAGAAACTCAGCAAGTGTCAGCTTCAATATCTTTCCTCTGCAAAATCAATAACCACCTATTCAAAACTATGCCTTTCTCTTCTAGGATAGTCAGGTTGGCAAAATTGGCGAAGAATATATCACGAACACCTGTCCAAGAGTCTCCTGATATGGAGGACTGGGTGCATGACGATGGACCGCTGCTGTTAATTGGAGATGCTGCGCATGTTATGCCGGTGAGCAATACCCGTAGTGACTGTCCTACCACTGTTTTAAACCAGTCATCAGCCTGGATCTATCCAATCAGCCTGTATGGGCATAGAGGACGCAGCTGTCCTTGCAAAACTTTTCTCACACCTGTTGAACCGCGATCAAATCCAGAGTTTCCTCTATGCTTTCCAAGACCTTCGACAAAACCGATGTGCGGGAACGCGGATGGCAGAGATGGGAAACGTGTATTATATGGCCATGCGAGATAGTGAGCAGCAGCGCTCACGCGATCAGTCGTTTAGAGAGAAGGCGGCAAACGGGTTGAGTCCGCTTGCGGGCGATTCTGTAGGGGCTGCCGATGCGTGGGAAGGGATCAAGGAAATGTTTGGGTACGACGCCGAAGACGAGGCAGATAATTGGTGGGTAGAATGGGGTATCCTTCGTGAACGGGCTAAACAGACGGAGATGGACTCGGGGTTGTTTATACAGGTCGGTTCAGTCAACGGATACTCGTAAAATTGCATACAAAATTTCATTATTTTCATTTAAAGGACTTTCGGTTGAAGCGCTGAGTAACACGAATAATAGATGCGTGTGTAGTTTACGTAATTTTTTTTGGGACCATTATGTTTTTCTTTGTGTAGTGGGTAGGTAGGTGGGTATGTTGCCATTTACATGAAGCTCGGTTTAAACGATAATGATAGATATAATTCTGATGGCATTATAGAAAGCCGCATGGCTTCCAGAAGCGCTAGCACTTTCTGTATAGTCTGGCACGCATCTCTTCTTCACTACAAAGCGGATATATAAAAGTTCCGAGGGTTTCCATGATAGAAATAAGCGCTCACCGGTACTCAAACATCACTTGCGCAGCAACGAATAGACAGAAGCACGCCGCGAGGACGAAGCGGATCCCTTTTTTCTCATCCAAGGTTAGTTTCTCTCCAATCCGTGCGCCACATATACACGCACACAGAACGCCGCACGCACCTTGCCAGGTTTCAGTCAGCTGTACAAGCATGTATGAAATTCCTTCCGTGCCGATGACGAAGCCGACTAGGTTAGCCGAGAGCATGGTCAAGATGTTGAACACCGCGCCGGCTGCGCACGCGTGCCTGTACCATTTGCGATCGCAGTACTGGAAAAAAAAGATGTATGAAGCAGCGATAGAACGGAGTTTCAAAAGGGAGAGGGAAGCTCTCTCCCTCTCCCCCAGAAAAAAAAGGGTTGGATGATGATGATGTACAGAGAGAACAAATACCTTGGATGGTGGGAGTACCAAGCGGGCAGCGAGTTCAGGGATGAAGAACAAGCTGACGAGCCAGCCCCAGGCGAGCAGACGGAAGGAGAGATCATGCCAGAGCGCGACGAATGTGAATATCAACACGCTGGTGAACACGACGTTCTTTGTGCCTCCGAAAGGAACATAGATATACCTGCAAAATATGATTGATTAGCATGTGCAACCTCGATCATGATTTTTTGCAGTATTAACGGCATTTCCACACTTGGGTATGGGTGTGTAGAGTATATGCTGTCACACGTCGAAACGGATTCATTTGAAAAAAAGGGGAGGAGCATGTGGACTTGCCGGACGATCCATAGATTAAAGCTTCTATGCCAGCTTCTCCAGAACCCAAATGTGGAATAGTTGTTCGCCATACAGCGCACCATGTTTTCTGGTGGGTCGATTCCATCTACGAGCGCCCATAATCGGAAGAATCGCCATGGAAGGAGCAGCTTTTCCCGGAAGAAACACACAAGTAAGGAAACAACGAAAAGAAGAATAAGAAGCATCACAATTAGACGAACCTTGAGCCAGACGATGATCAGATTCCAGAATCCAACCATGCTCAACTCTGCAGCTGAATATCCCAGCCATGCTTTTGCATCTTTGATGGCAACCATATACATATAGTGTAGGATAAACTCCATCGTCAGGAAACAAAAGATGAACCGGATAAAGTACATCGTAGTTGCACGAGTTGAGGTAACGCTCGGTTGACGGAACTATACACACACACAAAACTTTCGGTCACAAAAAGCAAAATAGCAGGGAGATATCATTCAACTTACTTGCCAGAGGAAATCGTTGAACGTCATTATAGGTCCGCAGATATACAACGGGGGATATAAAATGTATGCGAAGTAATTCGTAAACGAATACATGTCCTGTGGGTGAGATATCGACGTCCGTTTTTTCTCAGACATATCCGACTGCTGGACCTGTGAGAGTGTGCTGTATGTCACAATCAAAACAAACCAGAGACGTATCGCCCGCTTACATCAGAAGAAGGCCCTCTTGTCAAGCACCAATGATGATCCATTCCAAAAGACACCAGGCGCAACATCGTAATATTGAAACTAACATGCCAACGAGGATACGCGCCTTGTATGCTATCCTACCAAACACACCACGTCAAACAATCACCATACAAAGCTCACGAAGAAAACCAACAAACCAAAAACTTCAACGAGGGATGTATGCTCGCATATTGATAACCCTCATAGGTCTCATTCGCGAACAGAACAATGACATTGAAGGCCCAGATCAGTACAGGACTTGACGGAGATCCTGCCGACAACTTGGATACCCAATAATTCGCATAGAGTATCAAGAGCACCTTGAACGCGCTTGTCCCATGAAGACCAAACTGCATAACAGCCGAAAACACGACGACGAACGGAATCAGGTAGAAACGGTTCGAGGAGGAAGTTAAAGTCGCCAAGGGTGACCTCCGCGTCACATATTGACCATATGCATGTTTGGCTATGAAATAGGCAGCAGACATGGACGCCAGGGCCGGAATATTGTTTCGAAACGAACGGTACTGAGCATCGCTATTATCCTTTTCACAAGTCGGTCCCAGCGTAAGAACAGGCCCAACAGAAATAAAACACAAATTCCTCACCAGTTCCCTTCCAAATAACCAGCCAGGTGATAGCCTACGTTGATATAATGGATAATTTAGATGTGAAGCTACGCACGTGAAGTAAGCAACACTCGCCATTCAACACACACATGAACCACACATACGTGAACTCAGCTGCACAGGTATCCAGACCATAATGGGCACTACAGTCATGAAAATAGCATAATAGAGCATAAACTCTGCAGTCCTCCATCGTGGTTTTGATTTATGGGACTCCGTGGCTTGAGGACGGTATGATGACGGTACGTCTATGGTCAAGCCAATGATGCGACTCCGATGATTAGCAGATTGCCAGGCAGAATCTGAATTAGCAGCCATTGGACGGATATCTGAGGGCATGTCAAGAACTAATTCCTCAGACATAAGCCCGAGACTTGAGGGCACAGCGACCTTGCTTGGAGAACAGTCCAATAAGAAGATGCAAGTGTCGGATATAAGATAAAAAAACGAAGTAGTGTTTGGACGGAACGGAACGCGAAACGACGTGGCTACAATAATGTGAAAATATGACATGTCTTGTCTCATTCCAGTTTCTGTGTCACACAAAACCGAGGTAAAGAGAATCTATTGCAAAAGCAATGGCAGAGAGGTGTCGCAGAGATGAGGAAAGTAAGTACTCCAAGGCTCCCAAGTAGCTAATTATTCAAGTCCGTTAAATCGTAATAGCTACAAATTGTCGTTCATATTCCGTAGTCGTAGACCAGCAACGGTCGTGGGCCGTCAGTGAGTGATAACGATAAACACAGCAAAAAAGCAAAATCGTGATGAAAAAAGAAGTCGAAAGCAACCGACCGTCTATAACATCAGAATGGTGAAATGCAAAGCAAGATCACCGAAAAAATTGAAGCACAACACGAGGGGTCCTTCTACTCCGGAATATCCGTATTCCAGGGTCTATTATGGCCATGTTCAACGCTCGTTCCCCAAGCTGGTACCCTTGGCAAATGAACTACTGCTCCTGAGACAGGGTCAACCGTTTCAGTTGTTATATTGGACCCTCGGTCAACACTGGCCGCCATCGAAGTGAGGCTATCGTAGCGTGGATTTAAAGGCGAAGATGGGATAGAAGACCCAGCTACTAGTCGCGTAGCATTAGCACCTGTCGCTCCCACACTCACTCGACCAAGCGAACCGGGGAGTGTGGGATCTCCAGCGTGAGGTATCCTTCGCCGACCATCTGAAGATATTGACCCAGACGTAGCAAGTGAGGCACCACTACTTTCTCCCGTCCTCGCACGTGAGTGCTGAGAAGAGAGTGAAGATTCAGGTGTATGATGATTCGAGGCGACCAGGACTGAACTAGAAGCTGACATAGGACTTAAATGTGCAGTCACAGAATGCAAGGACCCATGGCGAGACCGTGTGGCGCCCCGAGGATGTGCATATAAAGGTGGCTGTAAAAGAATACGATCTAATCGAATCTGGAAAACGAGAAGGAAGTATACACTTACGACGCCAAAGGTTGCACGATGATCCGGTCCCCCAGCCAAAGATCGCCAGCGTTCACCAGCAGCGGGGGGTTCTTCCTCAAGTACGTCAATCGTGATGCCTGCACTACCTGCACTGCTACCGCCAAGCGTGGAAAGTGACTCTTGCCATGATCGAGAGTTTTCTAAACCAGGCGGAGCCGTAGTGTGCGCAATACTTGTCGAGGATGCAAATGGTGAAGCAGGTCGAGGAGCGGGGGAATCCAATATATCGCGCACAGTCGAACTCGCGGTGTCAAGGATAGATTCATCATATGCAGGCGGTTGTTCATGCCCAACAACACGAACACTCGGATTGTCAAGCCCAATCAAACTATCATCCGTTTGTGACAATCGTGAGCGTTTGTTTGTCACAGCAATAGGAGGATGTAGAGGAAGAGGCAGAGGCGTCCCTGGCCGCGAGTGAGCATCGTGATAAATGGTCCCATTCGATGAACTCCCGCTCTTTGCACTGAGCCCTGAAACGGGTCGTATGCCCTCAGGCCCTAATCCTAGCATTGCTCTTCCAGCTTCGGTGTCACTATCAGGAATTGCCCTGCCGACATATGAGCTCGGTCGACTGCGTGATGATTCTGCACCTCCGGAAATCCGTTTGAACCAGCTCATACGACCTAGAGCAGCAAGCGGTCCGCCAAGAAATCTACTAGAACCAGGTTCGGAAGTGGGGGAGGGAATTTGACGAGCGTCCGCACGATCCATTTCATCAACTCTGATTTTACGAGCTGTCATAAGCTCTGCGGCTTCATCCCAACTATGCGGTGTGCCAGGGTATTGTACGCTAGCAGCTGATTTGAAGGAACTTTGTGACCTTTTGGAGGCTAGATGTCCGATACCGTCGGGATCAAGTGGAGCTGGAGGTAGTAATGGCGAATTTTGTTCGTCTTCCTCCTTGATGGCAGCTGATTGTCGGACGAGGTTGTCGTCAGCCATCCGCAATAATACGGAAGGAGGTAGTATTTGACCCCACTGCGATACTGCATGAGCTGCGTTGAAATGAGAAATAGATGGATCTAGGACTGTTCCGTAACCAGAGGCGCCAGTTGAAGCAGTGCCAGTCGAGTTTTGGGTACTGTTTGCTCCTGGCGGAATAGAAGGGACGCTAACCAGTCGAGCACTTGAACCACCATGAATCAAGTCAGCAGATATAGCTTTTGTACTTTTCCGCAAGAATGAATCTGTTTCTTCACCACTTCCTCTAGGCGATCCCTCTCCGAGAACTCTGTCCATAGTGCCATCGTCATTGACAAGTGTCCAATCTGCTTCAATCGGTGGTGCGGAACCCTCTGATCGAGATCCATTTGAATGTACCATTGACCAACCCGTCCAGATTGTCTCGCGAGGCTCTTTGATCTCAGATGAGGGCAGACCCTCTTCCACGACAATACCTGATGATCTAGAATGTCGAGAATGTCGCACTGGTGATGGGGTCAGAAGGTCATGGCCAGATCTAGAGCGACGATTACGATTGCGCATGTATCGAAGTAGGACCAAGGCAAGAATAAGCAGAACAACTGCACCAATGACACTCCCCACAATTGCACCTATTTCATTATTTGTCAAATGTGATGACGATGCATTGGACGTTGCCATTAATATCGAGGATGAAGACAGTGGGGACGACAACGTGAATGAGGAAGAACGCGGTGTCGAAGATGTCGTAGAAACAGGAGGGCTAGTTATCGAACCGGATGCATGGGGTGTTGATGAACTCGCAGATGGTGCAGTAGGGGATGATAGACCACCATACACCCAAACTCCATCAGTTCCAAGTGGGACCTATCATGTACAGATTTGAGTGAAATCCGCCTAAATCACGAAGCGAGGTTTGACGCGAGTGTGGCAAATGGATACTCACGCTTGGACCATAGTATGTTAGTGGTAACGTCAAGAGCGTTGCAGACGTAGAAACAGGATCTCCAGCGTTATTTGTGACAATTGTCGTTGAATAGGACAACCAGGAAGGCAGCTCCTGTGTAGGAACAGATTCCATAGGACGTAAAGACAGGAAATTGCTAAAAGTCTGTAAACAAGAAGTAAAGTTGTTAGTGAACGTGAGTGGCAGCTACACAGTTGAGATCAAGTCAGTTATCTGCGCGAACTACGATATCTCTATCGACTGACAAGCTAGTTTTCGTGTGCGTTTGAATAGAAATGTGATAAAAAGACGTGACGGGAGGGAGGAAGAGCAGGAGGGGAGAGCGGGTGAGAAGGGAGAGAAGAGAAAGAACCGAGGGAAGGCGGTTGAGGGTCAGCCACGATCGCGTGGCGGGAGTTTGACAATTGTCTGACAAGCTTCTACATTTGGAACTGTCAACATGATCAAGAATTGTTATGTCCTTATTTGCACAAGTTCCTGGCACTATGAAAGTACACCGCAGGCGTGTTTTACAGGCTACTTTCATCTACGGCCCCGCCAACAACACTCCCAGAGTTCTTAACCAACGAATCTTGCACCCGCTGCAAACCTTCATTCTTGCCTTCCAATATCTTCTTATGCGCGTCGAGAGTTGTGTACAAGCCAGCGTAGGTAGATAATTTGACGCTATTTGATAATGTCAATACACAACGAATATCAGACGAAATAACTCACGTCATACGATCTTTGATCTAATAGATATAAAATTGATGATTTCCCAAACAGCAAAAAAATAAATGTACGCACCATGCCCAGAATGTTAGTGAAATTAACAGATAGTTCTGATATGAACATGAGCGATATATCATACGTACAATTGTTATTGAACCTACCCTGAGCGCCATCAGTCCATTCTTCCAGGGTACACTCCATCCATCTCCTCCGAGCAGCTTCATATTGCTCCGTCTTCTTATCTGCGCGTATTCCTACATCTTGTCCTATAATACAATGCAAGATACTTTCTTCCTTTGAGGTACCCACCCCCTGCGATTGATTTTGTCTCCCAAGGTTGTTGTTGCGATGTACTCCGGGAGTTGAATTTCGAGAGAACTGTACCCTATGATCTATAAGCAACTTGAAAGGAGAAAAACCGAAAACAGACGTGGTCTTCATCACCCTTGAACCTCTTTGCGACTCCAGTTGATCCGTAATCTTCTTCGTCAGGCTGCTGTGGCCGTTTCTTCGACGTCCGTCTCAAGACATGTCCGCCAGAGATGTCCTCTGGCATCTCAGTTTCTGGATTATAAAATGCAGTGACAGTATTCTGAAATCGTTGGTTGGGATCGGCTGTAAGAATGTTTATGGAGTGTTGATAAGGAGAGTTGAAATCGAAGTCACGCTCCCGATGGTCAGGATGTTCCTCATATTCTTCTGGGACTTCTATTATCTTGTCTAGAGAGTGCGAAGAATGCATACGTGTTCCCAGAGAACCAGGGTAAGCGGAAGACTCAGGGGTATCAGGTTTAAACGTGAAATACGCGTCTTTCGATGTAGTGCAATCGTAAGATTTAGCTGCATTCTCTGTTGGATGCAGGCTGGAATCATCGTCAAATGTAGTGACAGTTATTATACCAGTCGCATCAGATGTGAAGTTGGGAGAACAGGACTTCGGAGAAGTGATTTGAATGGTTTGTTGATTTATAGATCTAGAATCAGCTGGGGATTGAGGAACTCTATCAATTGTTTTGGTTTTGCGGAGTTTGAGAGCCTGCAATGATTTGTTTCTCGAAGGCATCAGTCCTGAGAGATTAAAAGGCTGGTTAGTGGATCCTGTCTGCACCGTTTGCGAAACCTGAGAAGAGTCTTTTCCAGTGAGCTGGCTAGAAAGCACATTGTTGCCGGAAGACAGATCAGCTTTAGAGTCGGAGTCAGGGTTGGAGTCGTGCTGAGCCGCGCGAGAAGCAGGTCGGAAGGGTGTGAACGGCTGCCTTGCACTCATCGTTACACTTGGTGAGATGGGTAAATACAAGAGACAAAGCGTGTTGTCACAAAACGGTACCAACCTGAGTGACGGCCGTCAGACTGACCACAGCAGCATTGTCACTTGCCAGTCTCATTCTCCGATTCACCTTCAGGGTAGATATATGCGCATTATAACTGTGGAATCTCCTCGAACACGCCATCAAAGTACAGCATCAAATAAATACAGACGTGAAAAATAAGCAGAACTCTCGCCTGTTCAAGCGGTGGGATCTAATGCACCCCATGATACCAGGGCGGGATCCAGGTATGCCATAGGGCCCGTGGGTCAGTGGGTGCAATTTACTGGCCATTCAGCTATTCCCTCCAATTCTGAAAGTACCAGTGCAGCATTTGACGACTGGCCTTCTGATCAGTATTCAAGATGTTTAGACCACGTCATTACAAACGTGTCACTAAACTAGCAGCGCTACATATTGACTGCACGGCACAGACTTGGACTACTTCAAGCAACACTACTGTTTTACAACCACCTCTCTTACCTCTAGACATCTAGAATGTCTCGAACCTTACTAGAACAAATTCCAGCTCTTACGTTCTACAAAGATGCACTCACGACTGCCAGGCGGAGCAGTCCGATCCCTCAACTCATCTGCGTGGGCAAAGCATGCGATCTATATACTCCGGACGTCGTTCGGTGCACCAACGTCGGTGGACATGGAATAGAAGTTGAATGGAAGGTCGGTTTTGTTCCTAGGACTTGGAGGATGTCCGACTAATATTTTTTGTCTTGGTCGCACTGTAGTGTCAAGCAGAACTTCCTGAGGCTTTGAGGTTTGGTAGGATTGACGTGCTTTGTGAGGGGTGGTCTCGCCCCGGCGACCCTTACGTTCTCAAAGGTCCGTGTACATACAGTGACCTCAGCTGCCAACGAATAGCAATAATCAAAGAGGGCAGGATCCTGTGGGCTTAAATACCGCCTTGTTGAAGTACCCAAAATCTTACGTCGAAGTGGAGCAGACGATGACTATCTAGACATTTCTTCAAAATGGTTTCAACGTGAGCGATTCAAGATATTCATACATCCTATCCCAAGATCCAGAACGTCAGTTATTTAGCGGATACAATCCTATCAAGTGTCTTTGCCGTCTTGTGGATGATTGTCTTGTTATTGCTCCTCTACAAAATCCTGTCCTCCTATTTGCGCTCGAGTTCATCTTCACGTTCTACTCCACCCCGCAGACCCCCTTCTGCTCCAAATGGCCCCGGAACGTTTCCTGGAGGAGGCTATGACGACCCGCGAGACCCACCGCCACCATATCCAAAACAGCCTCCGAACCCGAGCTGGCTTCCGTGGGAGCCCGGGTTCTGGACTGGCGCATTGTTAGGAGGATTAGGAACTTACTTTTTCAACAGGAATGATCGTCGCTCTCAGACAGAATCAGGAAATTATTATTTCAATCGTCGGCGTTCGCCATCCCCAGTTATCCCTCCGCCTAGCGTAAACTGGCGGCAACATTGGGATTGGGAACGCGTGGTACCAGGGTCTTCGACACATTATCAGGCCACAGGAGGTTCCCCGTCCACATCCGCAAGGAGATCGAGGTTCGACAACAATGATCGTGGTGTGGGTTCATCAAATTTAGGAGCAATGAGCACGAGCACAGGCTATGGTGGATCTCACGTCAGATAGATAGCAGATGTTATCCATACATAGGTGTCCATATATATATATATCAAAGACAATAGTGTATAAATCCGTGTAACTCTTGACACCATCATTACTTATGTCCATCCAAATCCGGGCAGGAGCGCTAACAGGAGATACAGTACACTTAGATACAAGTATGTAGCATTCATCTGCAGAGTCGGACGTCAACATCTAGAAAAGACATATGGACAATGACAAACCGTTAGTTCCGTGAAGGTTCGTGACCGATCCGTAATTTCACATAACGATACATCTATTCTCTCCAAAAATCCTTGATTTCTTCTTCTTGCGAGCGTATTCAATAGGGTATATGTCTCTCATTTGACGTACGAGTTCTTCGAATCCTGCACGAACATTCCAATCACGTTTAGCAGATGTTTCGTAAAAGGGTACCCCCCAGTGGACTGCGTATTCTTGTATTGTCTCCTTGGAGACCTCGCGTTCAGCCACGAGGTCGAGTTTGGTACCTATCACAACCATGGGTATATTCTGCATGCATAGAGAAGGAATCACTCAGGATTTGATCAATGGGAGGTGTGAAAATAAGTTGGCGTGTGACATACTCGTTCACCGCCTTTGACCCGAAAAATTTGTTGTCGTAAGTGTTCAATTTCTCGTAAGCTCGATTCTTGTGTTAGACTTTGAAGATTGTGTGCATGTCAGTACCAACGATATAATAAGCAAGCGAAGAAGTGGGCACTTTCCTAAACACAAGGACAAATCCGCGTCCATTCTGAAAAGTGTTCAAAAACTAATACAAGGGGGAAGCGAAATAGTAACCCTTGACGTACTCTGATGTACATGTCATTCAAGGCTCTAAATTGTTCCGCGCCCGCTGTGTCGAGGATCTCTAGCTTTTGATTCCAGAAGAAAAAAAATCAGATTTCTGGAAAACTCCAGAGCGATCCCTTGTATGCGATACATACAGAATAGAGCATTTCATCGACTTCCATTATGCGCCGATAAGCCTCTGCGTTGTCCCGGTCAACGACGTGAGATTGCAAGGCGGGAACACGAGGTTGCGTACCTTCGATAGTTGGATCATAATTCGTAACAAAGACATCCCTGACAAAGCGAACAGTGAGAGCAGATTTGCCTACTCCCCCAGCTGGATAAGAGTCGACCCGTCAGCGTTGGCACGTACACATGCGCCTCGGTTTGAATGATAAGGAGTTCCATCGCTGATGGCTCACCACCAAACACAACGATATTGAATTCTCGCATAAGTGCTTTTGACGGACCCTGGGGGACACGCGGGGAGGCAATAGGCTCTCGCTGGGTTGTTTAAATATATGCGAAGGAGGGATCACAAGGCTGTTGTCCGGGCCTGTGCTGATCAACGAAGCGCCTGCCTGAACATGATTTACACCAATAAAAAAGTCGCTGGGGTGAGACGCTGATAGCCAGGTCAGACGCGGAATGGTCCCGAGGCTCGGTGCCGCTTCTTGAAGTCAACCATCACTCTGGCCGCAGATGGCTTCCAGGAAACGCACCTTCTTCGATATCTCTGTCGATAACGTTTCCATTGGTCGGTGTGTATATGTGTCTTCCGCTACCCTGCCTTGTTGTTCTGATACTCTCGACCAAAAAGCGTTGTTTTCGAGTTGTTTAATGACGAAACGCCAAAGACCTGCGAAAAGTATGCACATTCCCAGCGTCTGCATGCATCTCTCCTGCATCGATTTTAAATACCCTCCGATACAGTTTTCGCGCTCTGTGTACAGGAGAGAAGGGCGTTTCTCCGCTGTCTGAAAGACCACTTTATTACAAGGGCAGTATCATACACCGCTCCATCCCAAATTTTATGATACAGGGCGGAGGTAAGTTAGTGTTGGTTCCTTGTGGCTAATTGTGATTCGTTATGACATGAATCCGACGGCTCCGTCAGATTTTACGAAACGAAATGGAATGGGCGGTGAATCAATATACGGAAATCCCTTTGCGGATGAGAATTTATCCCGCGAGCTAGATTCGGAAGGGTAAGTACATATTTTGTCAAGTACAGTCATACTCCGTACTTGAAAATAAATGTCATCAGATTGCTCTGCATGGCTAACAAAGGCCCTAATACGAACGGTTCTCAGTTCTTCGTTACTTTACGCGCTTGTCCGCATCTTAACGGTTAGTGCATCAATCCCCATGCACCTGATTGATTGGCGCGCTAAAACATTTTTGTTGTGCGTATGACTCTACAGGTAAACATGTTGTATTTGGAAGAGTCATCAAAGGATACGAGGTCTTCCAAAAGATAACAGACGTACCCGTGGACGGCAAGGATCGGCCTACTGTTCCCGTGGTCATCTTCAATTGTGGTGAACTGGAACTTCGCAAGAAAGTTGAACAAGATACTGGTACCCAAAGTATATAAATGCCTTTTACTTCTCCTTCCATTGCTGATTAAAATGCAATGAACGCAGAAGAAAAGGCCAGGGAGTCTGAGAGCAATAGTGCCGATGACGATGATGACTCTGACATTGACAGAAACCGTAAATCGAAGCGATCGAAGCGCCGTCGACATCGTTCCCGATCTCTCTCTGATCGGGATGACGAGTCGGGGTCCGAATCAGAACCTCGCAGTCGTCGCCACAGGAAACGAAGGAAAGACAAAAAAGATAAAAAAGAAGACGACCGACCAACTTCCAAGGCTCACCCTATTGCTGAAGAAGAAAGAAAAGAGACCGAGGAAGAATACGATGCACGGTTGGAACGGGAGGAAAATGAGCGTATAGAAGCCGAAAGGAAGAGACACCTTGAGTTTATGAAGGCTAGACATCAAGAGGATCAGATATCTCAGAATGGTGTTCGATTTAAAGGTATGTGCACATTCTTTTGTCGAAATACTATTTGTGCAAAGATACTGATCATGTCCCGAATTAGGCCGCGGGAAGATGAAGTTTATTGATCCAGAAATTCAACGGCGGCCTGTACAGCGATGAGACGACGATGACTGTGGGTCCCATTCAACACACAGTTTCTTGCTTAATGAAAATGGGGATACAAAGTGCGTTCAAACACTAATGAAAACACAAGAACTATACCATGTGATAGATTGGGTGAAGTGAGCAAAACAAGCGTCATTGAAAGGGGCGAATAACAAATAAAAATTTTCATGCGACAGAACAGGTTAGACATAAAAGCGAAATGTATATTCTCTGAGACGGCGCAAGTTTTAAACAGTCGTATTGTTCTTTCAAATCTGAGCTTCGGCCACCCGTTTTGTAACTTCTTCAACTTTTGGTCCTCCGCTCTCCTTCGTGGCATTGGCGCCGTCATGGCTACCAGCCTCCTTCTTGGCGGCAGCAGCGAAACTGATAGTAGATCTAACTGTAGCACTAGAAAACCGAGGTGAAGTCACTGGAGAGGCCGGGGATGACGTAGGTGCTGCCGCAGTGTGTGGAGGATCTGCGGGGGGTGGCATATGCCTCGTCGACGGCCTTTCAGAGGGTGTTCGGGAGTTTGTTCGTGACATTGAGTGCGTTAATCGGTCCTTGTCTTTCTCGAGTCTTTCTGCGACAGCAGCTTCCTTCGCAGTAACATCTACAGGCCTTCATAAACATAGTCGTAAGCACTTCCATAAGCATAAAGTTAGTGAGACGTACTTGGCATCTCCAAATGGATTAGACCGGGAGGTGCTAGTTGTCGTGTTTGGTGAAGACAGCGGTGAAACAACCGTGGAGGCACTTGTGGACTTGGGTAAAAGCTCCAGCTTGCGGCGCATGGGTGTAGGCGGTGCTGACTCGCTCACTAGTGACTGATATTTGCGAACCGTCGACAGTCAGATTGAGCGAATATGCGTACCAGTACTGTTACGCGACATAGGCCTACTCGGTTTCCTCCAATCAGACTCCTCTGGAGGTGCATCTGTGCGCCTGAAACCTCCCCCAAATTTATTACCAGGCCCATCTTCTGTAGCACTGCTGGGTCTAAACCTGGACCCTTTAGACCAAGTTTCCTCTGTATCCGCGGCTCCTGGGGTGATTTCCCCACCACCGAAACCTGTACGCCTACTCCGCGATTCGGAATCTCCTGATAAACCTCTCGTCGATACAGGTCTGCTTGATGATCTCCAATCGCTGGCATGGTCCGACGGACCAGGAGGAGGGGGGCCTCGGTCGCTGTCAAAGCGACGACGAGTAGAATCTCGTGAGTCATGTAGGTCAGGTAAGGGCCCATCTCGTCTCCAGTTTCCTGCAAATTTAGCATCGTCATCAAATCCACCTCCGGGTCCAGCTCGTTCTTTGGCTGGAATTAGAGGTGAATATGTGACATGACGGGTCAGAGGGTTGTATGAGTGCTTACGAGGTTCGGCTACGCTGACGCGGATAGTTCGACCAGCAAGGGACTTGAAGAGGGGGTAAATATAGCTTCCTGGAAAATGGATGAGAAAGATATGTGACATACTGAACCAGATTTGGATAAGGCGTTCTTTAAACCTTCTAATTCAGTGAATTCGACGTAACCGAAACCTTTGGGCTTTTCTTCCCTGTCTTTGATGATCTTGATAGATTTTGTCTGCGACAAGTTAGAGAGAAATAACTAGAAAGTTACGTCGGGGGAACCGAACCGAAAAAGCTCCGAAGAAATCGCCCATCTCGGATTCAGTGACCTCGAATGCGAGGTTCCCGACAAAAGCCGTGTAAGGGGGAGCAGTAGGTAACGGTAGATCTTCCCTAGGAGGGCGGTCCGCTGTTTCAAGTCTGGGATTAATACAGAGTGATCCGGAGGTGACTTGCAGATGCTCACATCTAAAATCGTCCCTATCTCTTCTATTTGGGGCATCGCTAAGGCGAGACCGTTCTTCTGGAATGCCCGAAGCTGTTAGAAAGAAAGAGCGTTATTCGAGGTGTGCGGATTGTAAGAAAGGCTTAACAGACTCACGGCCGGTAGGGACAGAGTCCATTTCATCTGCCCAGGATCCCAGAGCTGTCAACGGAGCATGTGTCTACCCATAACATGAAATCGGATGGGCTTTACTAACCACTGTCCCCCAGGAACGCGTTCAGAGACATTTTTTGAGCTTTCTTCGGCGCTATATAGTACAGTGTGAACATCGAGAGTAATGGAAGGAACAAAATACATACGCATTTTGGCAGTAGTGACCTTGCTGTGGACGCAGATAAAGTGCCGTTTACCAAGCAATTTAAGTTTTTGTGGGAGAAGCACGTGACGGTCAACCTGGTTGTCTCGCGCAGTTTTCGAGTCTCATTAACTACTCTGCTAGAGCGTACTTCACCGCCATGATCCTGCTGGAGGTATGTCCAAATTCACCGTTTGTGGTGGATTGCCGATAAGACGAACTATACAGCCTTTCAATGTTGTTATCCAAACGACTCTTGCAGAGAAATGCGACAAGTTGCGTTTACCCACATTATCCAGAGTGTCTTGGATCAACTGACACTTTGCATCGTGCAGACCTTCGACGCTAGACGTCCAATTCGTCGATTTCGACAACGTCAGGTTCCACCTGTCGACTCCAAGCCGCAAAACTGTCCTCCAGTTGTCCATGAATATTCGATGCTGGAACGAATTGGCAAGATACGGTGCAAACAGCGTTTTGGAACGTGAATATGGATCGATGCTCCAGAAACAGCCTGAACCAGATTACAACGTTACTCTTGAAATCGATTTGGATCAGATCCCACCAGAGGGCGGCATGTGTTTTCCTATATACGCGTTGTACGACACTTATCGGTGAGGTGCAGAGGCTCGAGACTCGTTCATCAATTCTATTGCACTTTTGAAACGAAATGCCCTGGCAGCGCCTTTTGAACGGGCATTCAGTACGCAAAAACAGCTGGAGGGTTCAGGATCAGAACAAGGAGAACTCATGCAATTACACTACCGCGATGAGGAAGCGATATACGTGCGAGCAGCAGCCGATCGTGTCACGGTCATCTTCTCCACCATATTTAGAGAAGAGACCGATAGGGTATTTGGCAAAGTATTCTTGCAAGTCAGTCTTCGTTTCCCCAGGTGCTACATTTTAGATACCAAATGGCTGATGAAACCTTCACAAGGAATTTGTTGACGCGCGTCGTTTACCTACTTTACAAAACGCGCCTCAAGTGTTGTATAATAGTCGCGATCCGCCTCTCGAACTCCGTGGACTTCCTGGTCTCAAGGTCATGGAGGAAATTGGTTACGTCACATTTGTCCTATTTCCCCGTCATTTCGCCAACGCGGACATCGCATCGTCTACCATTTCGCATATCCAATTGTTCCGCGACTATTTACATTATCATATTAAATGTTCGAAGGCGTATATGCATTCAAGGATGCGTCATAGGGTCTCGGAGTTCCAGAAAGTGCTGAACAGGGCCAAGACAGAGGTCGCAACCACAGAAAGGAAGACCGTCACGTATGTTATTTTATCTCTTGCTGCTGTGTTCAGAATTTGACTCGCTTTTTACAGTGGACGTAGCATGATCTCACGATCTTAATGCAGCAGGAGGCGTCCGGTAGTGTAGGAATACAAAGATGTAACCTGATAATCCTCCCTAATTATTTTCAAGGATGGAAACATCAATCTCTACTAATTAGGGGATGCCAACGAGGAAAGAGAGTCTTCGATGTCTAGCGATATAATGTCAAGTAACCTGACCCCAATTGTCCACTGTAAAAACAAATGTAGACCTTAAAAAATGGAATTGATGATTCCACCCCCAATAGCGGCACCTGCACCAAAGCCTGCGAAGGACACAAGGATTTTAGAAAAAAGCACTGACGGGCGAAAGAGATGGGCACACTGACCTAAACCACCCGCAGCAGACTGAGCCATAGTATCCCCATACTTCCCAAACTTGCTCTTCTTTTCCTGCCCATCTGCCTCTTGCAATCCCATGGAGTTTGGCATCATGGTAAGAGGAGGGGGAGGGGCGTCTGCTCCATGGTGTACAGCCATAAACGGCTTGTACGCCCTTGGATCTGGGCCTATGGCCTGCGGCGGCAGCTTTTCGACGTAATTTGATGGGAACAAGCCTTGGCGGCCTTGCACCCTGCCTTCCCACCAATCCGAATTGACTTCTTTGACGATTTCGATGGTATCTCCAGCAGAGAAAGTAAGGTCGTTTGGTTCCTGTAGGTATAGGATTCAATGAGTAACATGGGAGGAATGGATAGTGGAAAATAGACTTGACTCGTCCGTCTTCGTTGTATGCCCAAAGGGCTCTCGCCCGTAGAGTGTTATCTGGTGGCGGAGGAGCGGGGGGTGCTTGGTATGCTGGGACGGGAGGAGCTGCTGGTGGCGGGTATAGCGTAGCAGTAGGATGAGGAGGGGGTTGATAAGGTGGCTGATATGACTGGTGATTTGGAGACTGAGGAGGGGGCTGGTAGGTTTGCGTAGTAGGAGGAGTAGGAGGCGCAGGCGTGGGCATAGATGGCGAGATCCTCAGTCGTTGGGTGGAGGACACTACTTCGTCATTTGCCCTGTTGTTAGCTCTGCTGCCCCCGGACGCAGATGCGGTGGCCAGCTTGGTCTGGATATCAGCTGCATCAGTTGCTTTGAGGTATCCATGAGCTTGCAAGATGGATATGTTTGATTGAGTTTGAGAAACAATATGAGCGAGTAGTGCCACGTCAGTCATCGTTAGATCCAAGCGTATAGGTAGACAAGTAGTTGCAAGCAAGTACGACTACGAGGAGATGCACAGGTTACTGCTAACACGGCCACTAAATTGAATGATCCGACCACTGCCAGGCAGTATTCCAGGAATGGTTAATGATTGACACCCCCGCGTGGTTATCGCAGTCTATTACGATCCCCCTAATCCATTCACTTTCTTTTCATCAGACTGCGGCTGCTCAAAGGGATTGTAGATGATGGATTCGAGATGTTCCAGGGCCGCCTGATAACAAATGCATGCAAAGAAAAGCCAAAAACAAAAAAAAAAAAAAGAAGACGCGTCTAGTAGGGTTGATACCGGTTATTTTCGATGAAATTGCTGCGCACCCTCCCGACTTCGCTCAATTCTTGATCAGCGTCTCCTGTGAACACTTCGAACTCTGCAGCCTCGTTTCCGTTCAAAAGCGCGTTATCGTCGTCATCTTCCATGTCGTCTTGTGGGTCAGGGTGCAGAGATGCGCATAATGAAAGTGATTCGAAGATCGGTTCAACTACGGTCCATCGAATGGTATGATCCCATTCATTTTCAAAGAACAAGATTGAGTTGTGGGGTTTATTGCGGAAAGTACAGAAAAAAAAAGGATACGCACGAGCATTTTGATTCTGTGGTGTGATATTCAACTCTCTCATCGGATTGTCACCTTCGTCGGGTTCGGCTGTATGCAGCGGCGATGCATCACCCTCTTGAGGCGATTCATCTAGTTGGCAGTAGATCGCCGGTCCAGAGTCAGCGCGTGAGATTGCGTGTAGCGTTATCGAAGGATATTCGATTTGGAATCCGCGTCCGGAGGAAGACATGAACACCAGCACACTAGGTTCGATAGATCGACACACCGTGTCAGCTGGAGACAAGGAGCGAGAGCAAAAGCAAAATACCGCACCTTTCGATTACATATAAGGTGCCCTCCTTGCAATCCTCTGCTGAGAAGTTTTCGAGAGGAGGGTCTAATGAGACAGATACGTTGTGTTCAATGTGCCGAAGCACGGGAGGTATGGAGGCGAAAGAACTAGGAGTGGATGCGGTGAGATTTCTGTGCTCCTCGGGTGAGATGTATGGGGGCAAGGAGGTGATAATTTTCGCGGCCATCGATGTCATTTTTTGGGGATTGGCGATTTCGATACGCCTGAACTTGAAGTTCAACTTGACGCGCACGTGCGACAGGCGCTGTTACAAGTACATATACTAAAATAGTAATTTTGTTTTGAAATGGTATTTTTTGTTTCTCTGCATACTCTGGAAGTAGAGATTAATCCCCATCCTATCGTTGTTATCTATTAGTATACTTATGTCGTAGTCCTTTAATTTGCTCTCGTCCGTGTGGTAGAACCCGTGTTACGTGGTATAGCGCGCACACCTTTCGATAGATGCGTTCGAGCAAGTAGATAGTCCGACAGGGCGATAGACTCTGAGGCCATTTGAAGGTAGACATCTTATCATTCAACTGACCTATTCTTACTGGCGTAGGATACTAAAGCAGCAATTAATGCAACTCAGCAGCAGAGTCCTATCACATGTAAAGTGTTCAATACAGTAGGTGTTGGAAATTATTATGAATTGTACCTTTTGAGCTGCGTAGATATCAAGTCGGATGAATACGCCACGGCCACCATGGATGATAGCAACCTTCTGGCCATAATCTCAACAAGGACAGGGAAGACTGGCTGTTCTCAATGTTTGTGTCAACAATTCGAAGTCCAAGTGGTCTGTCACAAAGGTAAGAAATTAAATCTTACAAGTCCGTTGTAATCGTCGTCGATGGTAGCTCCGATGCTAGCAAAAGGCGGCCATATCTATGTTCTCGAGTTCAGCGTCCATACCTGCGATTCCGGTGCTTGTCTTATTCTGATGGCCGATATTAGCAGTCTTCCTGGGAGATACCAATTGCCCGGAACACAGCAGAGTCCCTTCTTGACAGATCTAGAGCCACGTAGTTTCGTTCTTCTTGGCGTGTTAACATTGCCTAGGGAAAGCATCGCCAGTGATGCTAGATTCTTCTCACCATCACGTCTGCGCCTCTTCGAGATTGATTAGCCGCAGATGTGTCACGGATGTCTGCATGTATGAGGAGATGAGGACAATTAGATAAAGAGAATACGTTAATTCACAGAGTGAGGAGGTCGAATCAATAGATAGGTGTCATGATCCGAGAGAAAACCTGCGAGGCTGACAACAGGACTGGACAGCATCTCCAAACATGCTATTGTACAATGAAAAGACTCGCTTGTACTGCCAGGGCACTAGTGGGCGTAATTTGATTCCTTAGAGGGCATAAAACAGCGATTCCCACGGTGTTTAACATGATTTGATGAGCGCGCATGAAAGCATATGGTGTGTCGTCCCCAACAAAAAACACAGGAATATAGGGTTGCTTACGGGAGACTGCAGTCCTTCGGTCATTTGCTTGTTCGCAAACAGATCTAAGAATTCGTGGCGATTAGCGAGGGGGAACCGCCTGACAACTTGCACTGGCGCTGTCCTAGAAAGTCGAGAAGATGCTTATTATCCTCGTAAAAGCACCCGGTACACAGTCAAGGAATATGGATGGAGGCTTTACGTGATCCGCGAATGACGGGTGATTATATGCAAGGTTTGAGAGAGCGCTCTTGTTGTTGTTTTATCCGATATAGTTGACTGACGACCAGTTTTGAGTGACCAAGATGAGCTCGAGGATGTAGTGCTGAAGTACTACAATAAGTGAGTTACGATGGCAATGGTCTGATATTACATGAGCAAACCCGAGGGCCCATCCCATTGTCCGGAGTCGGATGTCCAGAATAAAGGCAAAGAAGTCTATGGTGGCCCTGATGAACTCGAATTTCAAAGCCTGATGTAACAAGTCGTATCATCAGATACGTTCAATCAGTGTTTCAAGCCAGAATTCCCCTGGTAGCAATTGTCGCCTTGGGAGAATTGAATCTTTTCCGACTTGTTCGTGCCCTCGTTTTAGTAAAACAGCAAGTTGCAGCAAGCGCCCGTTGATGACCCGAAAGAGCAAAGTGCCTTCGACTGCTGAGCGCTGAGCAACAGAATTCTATCTGGCACGGCGTCAGCATCGCCAAGATCACCTGCCTTCAGGAGCAAGTCGCCCTTGGTAGCGCCATCGCTGAGACCAACAAAGACCACAATACCCATCTCTACGATGACTGACGCGGCAGCATCGATTGCGCACATCATTGCCCAGACTCAGTCCAACATATCTTTCCTCCAGATACAAGGTTATCTAAGCCCGACAGATGCTGAAAAAATCCAAACACAACTTGCTGCAGCGTCTGCACCTGGAGGAAACACAAGGCGCGTACCATCACCCCCCGTTATCACTCCCGCACGATATGTACCAGCTCTACCTGCAACGACGCCTGTGCGGCGCGTACCTTCACCCCCTGCGCCACCACCACCTGCACCGACTACAGTGCAAGCCAAAGCTTTGTGGGCGTATAATGAGAACGGCACTGTGATTCTTTCTCTTGATTCTTCCTTTGCTATGTTACTATATTGAGACGGGTGACAGGAACCGAATGACCTTATATTCGCGGTCGGTGAGATTATAGAGATCGTCTCGGAAGACAACGCGGACTGGTGGACGGGACGTGCACGAGGCAGAGAGGGGTTGTTCCCGTCAAATTACGTGGAGAAGTTGGGGCCTGAGCAGCAGACGAAGAAGAAAGTGTACAAGCCGTTCATGGCTGCTCACCATGGGGCAGATGTTCCTGCCCCTGCAGGTAGTGGCATGACAAACTCGGTCGGGTTACAACAGGACGCAGGACAAGAGCAGAAGAAGAACAAATTTGGGCAATACGGAAATACTGTAAGTTTTTATCGTCGCGTGCTGATAAGGCTATTCTGCATTCTCACAATTTTAATTGGAAAGATGGCTCACAGTGCGGCCGGCGGCGTTGGTGAGTGTGCTATTTGATATCTTTTATAGAATGCGGAGTAACTGTTTTTGTAGGGTTTGGTGCTGGTGCTGCTATTGGAGGGGGACTGGTAAGAGCGATCTTCTAGTGCCTGATGGTGTTATGTTGCAAACGATCTGTGTGTTCAAAACCATCATGGAGGATGCTTGTACATATGCAGTGTACAGATACCAAATGTTGGATTACCTGCTGGAAGACTCGTCCACTTACAAAGGATTGGTGGACTGGTACTCTAAGCTTATAGATGATATGCTTCTGTTACTGATGATGGGATCAACGCCGCCACAATCATGAAAGAGGGGGTTGTTCCTGATTCCACGGCGCTTGGGGAAGTTGCTGTGTAAGCTGAAGGTGCTTCTTTCATCCCGGTCAAGGCCAAAATACTGTCCGACCACCGGCGAGGCGGGTTCAGCATACCGTCGGCTTGCTCGGGCCACTTGCCCTTTGTTCTGTGGATTATTGTCCCATCCTCTTTCCCTCGTCCTCGTCCCCTGTTTTGCACGTCCTTCCCGAGCCATCCGACCCCTAGTGCAGAGCCAAGTTGGAGATGATAATCATCCTGCGTTGCAACTTTAGTTCCGCTGTCTCATATAAAATACAGTGGCACAATCTTATTCGCTCTACTTTTTTTTTCCCTCTTGAGCTACTGGGCTCAATACCGTAAACCAATGTCTTTCGTGCATCTTCTGTTATGTGTCCTTGCATTAAGCATTAGAACGGCTTCAGCTTATCTAGGTGCATCTTTGGAAGATGCCACCACCCAGGTCGCGCGGTCGAATCTCCTTGATGACTCAGATGTAAGTCGTTATCGTGTATATCCCGCATTACTTTGCCTCCCATTGACAGACGGTGTTAGTTTGTGTTCACCTTTGTCGGTTCCAATAAGGGTAAGGCTATGGGTGCTGGCGGAGAGGCCGTCTCTGCTAATTCCGTGACTTTTCCTGCGGCCATCAAGTATGGTATCTCGATGAGTGAGCTTTTTCTTTGGTTAGCGGTAACTGGAGATTGACTCGTCCGTTTGTCCAGCTGTCGGGTTTCTCGAACCCTGCGGAATGAACACGCCGCACACCCATCCCCGAGCAGCAGAAATGCTGTTTTCGGTCAATGGAACCATCCAGTCTGGCTTTTTGGATGAAAACGGTGCTAGATTCGTTGCCTCAACTGTTCCTGCTGGGACCGGCACAATCTATCCACAGGTAAGTGTATCGGGTTTTGCGGATGCCTGTCGTCAGATGACGAGCGGATGTTTCAGGGAGCTATTCATTTCCAGCAGAATCTGGAGTGTGATCCGATTACTTTTGTTTCTGGATTGAATAGTGAGGATCCCGGTGTATTGTAAGCTTCTTGTTTGTTTTCCCGCTCGATCCAGGATTGAAGGTTTTATCTGCACAGATCTTTGTTAGTCGTTCCGGTTTAAACTTGAAGCGGTACAGATTTTGAACTGATTTTTGTCTGTTATCTTGTTATTTTTCCAGCGCTCAACGTTGTACGTACAAAAATTTTGTCAGAACGTGGATCCGGGTGATTGACACGTTTTGGTTTCGCAGATTTCGGTTTGCCTCCTGAGGTGGTCGCTACTAGTTTGGGCGACCTTGGCGTCATAGAGGTTGCTGGTTTGGAGTCCAAGGTATGTTTTGTTTTTTTCAAATGAAGTCACGGGAATGTTTGCTGCAAGATTTCTGACATTTGAATCGGGCGGTTCTCAGATCCCTGACAACTTTGCGCTCGGCATCCAATCTTGTCTGGACAGATGCGGGATCAAGCGTGGAGATCAGCCTACGACGCAACGCCAGCCCCGAGTCGCTGGAAATGAGTTGCCGACCGGATTCAGTGGACCTCCTCCTCCCAAAGCGGTCGGTGCTGTGGTGTCATCGTTGTCATCGCTGTCTTCATCAGGGGACAAGACGTTCACCCCTCTCGTCATAGGGTTGATCGTCGCGGTTGGGGTGTTGGGGCTTGGTTATGTTGTCGTTGCTATTGCGTATTTCGTGAGAAGGAGGAGAGGCAGTCGTGGAGGTGGCATGCCAGCGTATGTGAGGACAGGCGAGGCGTTTGCGCCTCCTGGTGCTGCCGAACAAGTCGAGTTCCGAGCAGAGCGTTATGACATGCCTTACGACGAGGTCAAACAATAATTCTATATTATTTTGTTTTCGGGGCCGATTAAGATATGGACTTGTAGTAGTAACTTGGTACATGTTGTCTATTACTTACACGCCGGACATGATTGTAGCCTTAAAGGTATCTGGGGTTTAGTGATGTTGCAAGGTCGTACGTACTATGGACGACACCAACACGCATAGCCTACTTCTGACTAGAAGGGGAAGTGAAACAGACCGAAAGGAGAAAAGCTCCGCAGTATGTGCAGAGCAAGATGAATTCCAAACTGACGGGGGTATGATCATGATGGATTTCGCAACAAGAATATGGTACACTGCCCTGGCCCATCCGGTGGTGCAGTATGCAGACGCTGGACAAAGAGACGCGGACGGGCCATGCGGGCCGAGCGGCAATGAAATGATTTGAAGGAAAAGGTGTTGACGGATACGCAGAGTGATTACTAGTATCTGTCGGATTGGAAGAGAAGCACATGGTGATGATGCCCTTAATCGAAGATATCCAGATAAGGCAATGGTTCTCGCTTCTTCTAAGAAGTCGGGATGTATAGGTAATGATTTCCTTAAAAGGAAATCCATGTGCATTTTCTCATAAAGATGTTTTCCTTTTTGCCTTGTCACTCAGATGTCGGTCGGCGGCCCTGTTTCCTCCGAAATTGGGCTGTGGATTAGCGCTTCCCCTTTCCTCCCTTTCTTGGTTTCTCAGCCATAGTTATGTGTATGCTTGTATGTATATATATATATCTAACCGGCCTTACCGAGGGGCCTGAAATATCTTCCTCCCCCTCTCCTCCTCCCTTTCTCTCTCCCTCTCCCTCTCTCCCACCTGCACTCTTGTTCCATTATGCTCAAATATCTTGATTTCCCGCCGACCCCTCCTGCTGATGCTACCCGTGTCACCGCCTTCGATAGAGATCAGCGCATAACAAGCATTTCTATCGTGCCGATTTCGCATCCAGATGACCGTGATGACCTATCATCTCCCTATCCTTCCCCCATCTCTTCCTCTTCATCGCACCACAACAACCCATTGTACTGGCAGATCTGGCTTGGTCTGCCACAGAGGAACAGATACGTCGTCCTAGACATCGTCAGGAGAGGCATGTGCAGCGGTCAGGTGGTAGCAACCACTTCCGAGCATTCTCCGCCGCCCTGGTCGTCTTCCTCGTCACATCATGCCCGTGGAAGCCCTGGAGGCGCTGTGCTACCGCCGCCCTTTCGCACTAAACTCCTTGTCCCGACGCGCATTAAAGACGTGTTCAAACTCGTGTATGACTATGCGTTGGACTGCTATGCTTTCGAGGGCACTGCGGGCCGCGGGCGCCGCTACTGGATCTCGTCGGTTCTGAGGCAATGTGAGGCGTGCGATATCGTAGTGCCTGGAACAGGTCTGGAGGTGTACAATTACTTTGCGCAGTTGGCAAAGTCTGAGGTGCTAGCTGGTGATTGCGATGATGACATGGGCGGTGATATCGGAAGAGACGGATTCTGGGGCGGTAGTGACGGCCGTGGCTCCGCTAAAGATGTGAACCACAAAGCCTTCAGAAGATTTCCTTGGCCGATCATCGGGGGCCATTTCCTTGCGCCAAGGGAAGTGAGACCGCTATCAAATGTGAGTTGTTGTTTTACTATTCAAACCATTTCCTTGTTTTTTCCTATATTACTTGGATGGCCGTTTGTTTTTCTTGTTCCTTTTTGGCTTACCTCTATGCCGGTTTTTTTTTCGGCCCCATCGACACAATAGGTGCGTCGTTCGAGGTTACCTTGCGAAATTCACGGAACAGGGTTTCGTGCTCTCCAATATCCGTTTAACGAATCGTCCGATCTTAAATATGAAGATGGCCCACATCTGCGCTGGTCCGCTTGTAATACTACGAATATGACTCCTACCACTGCTGCTGCGACCACTATCCCGCTTAGCAACACCTGCAAGCGCAATTACGACCACCACAACCACGACTACTATGTAGAAACAAACAATGCAAGGCACCCCGAGAAACAGCGACCCCTCTACCATAAACTTCACCACCGCCCTCCAATTCCGATACACAACAGACAGATTTCTCCACCTCCTCCGTCACCTCTACCGCTTGCCTTGACATCATTCTATTAGTCGGCGCTTTTTTTCTCCCCCTCCGGTTTCAAGCGTCAGGCCACATCTACAGCGAAAGGGCGATTTTACATGCGAGCCTGTTTTTGTTTTGGTTCTTTTTTCCCTCGGTTTCCAAATGTTATATTTTACATGTATACTTACTATCGCCCATCTGTAGCCAGGATCATAACATCATCTCCGAAGAGCGGCACCCTTATCTATGTTTTAATCGTAACACTATTATTTTCCGTCGGTCCATCTCATCGCTTCCCATAGTCTACCGCATGCTCTAGTTTTACTGCGTTCAACATTTAGACAGTAATCGTTCATTACACGCAAGCGAAATATAATCCAGATCATCTCACATACATGTATGCAGTAATTTATCCATATGATTAAAGAAATGTGCAAGCAGGAATCATGATAGGGCAGGAACATGTCGGATCTGAACAGCGATAAGGTTGAAATTAACAGTAAAAACCAACAGTCCATTTAAACGTCCACAGGGGTCTCCCGTAAATCACTTGCGTTACAGCACGACAAAAAGTGTGCAACAAGGTGAAAGATAACGGGCTCGGTATACGTACACGTGTGATTTCCGTGTTACTTCTCCATTACCGCGTTAATATCTTCCTTCGAACGAATAACTGGGGGGTGCTTGTGTAGGTGGTTGCGATTGTGGTGGATTTATGGTGGCCCTGATGGCAGCATAAGGATCTGCGTATTGCATTGTCTTGCTTATCTGTTGTGATGGTTGCTGTGGTGACACGCCGCCAGATGACGTAGCGTAACCCGTGGGTGGTGGATCTGAGAATGCGCCATATACATCCATTGATTGTCGGGGGTTTGCAGGAGGTGAATAACCTCCTGACTGAGAGATAGGAGTTGATGTGAATGATATGGGTGGAATTGATGGAGGTGTGCTGCTAGTTGGAGAATATTTGTTGGTGGTGCTGGGGAACGCGGAAGCAGCATCATCATATGTCGACCGACGGTTCTCTTGTACAGGCTGATAGTTGGATTCTTCGTCTTGACCATCGTCTTCGTATTCGATGTCCTCTGTCGGGTGTTCAAAGGGAGGGTCTCGGGGCATTAAGGACTTGCCGTTTCTCCAGTCCATGATTGCCAGGACAAGGGAGGCTGCCCAGAACGCGAAAGCGAACCAGAAAAAGATTGCTGCAGCTTTCTTAGTACTACACCAACCGGGTAGACCATCTTTGAATCCACTGTCACGATCACCAGCATGAGGATCTTTAGAAGCATCTTTACATCCCGGTTCTGTCCAGGCAGAGATTGTCACAATGAATCTGAATAACAAAACAACCTGAGGAATAATGGATTTGAAGACTCTCGAAATGAACTCACGCCATTAAGATTGACAACACGGTTCCACCACCGGCGAGGATAAACTGGACGCGTACTTCTTTGAGAGCACGCGCTATTCGGGCACCTTTATCATACTTTTCGTAGATAACAGGGACCAGAAGCATGAAGAAAGACAGAATAATCCCCGCTATAGATACAAAAATAGCAAACCCACTCAGGCCAGCTAAGATAGAAGGTGAACGTGAGCGATAACGCGTACAGAATTGTGGTGATTAGACGTACAGGGCCCGACTTTCCACTTTGCTTGGAAGCTAGCAACACTGGCCATGCAAGCCATTGCTAGAAAATTGAAGAATACTTGAGATATGTGGAAGATGATCGCAGGTTTGGAGACAATCATCTATGACAATGAAGATGGATAGATCAGTCAAAGGGAAACTTGAAAGACACGAAGAGAGTAGAAAAGAACTCGGACCCAGAGCCATAGCGAGGTACACAGAGGAAGCAACAGGAGATAAACGAGGGTGCTGTCGTCCGACATGCACAGTCGAAACCAGATGGAAGTTGAACATGATTATGTAACGCATAGTCCTCCCTGCCTCTGGTAAAATATTCTATTCTCGCCGGGATCTATATATATGGTGACCAATTGGACGATACTTACATCGTCTTCGAACGAGACTATGCCATTTCTGCCACCTGCGATTCCACCCATAGAAACAGATGAGGGCGCCGGCCGAGAGCTGGATTTGAGCCGGTCAAACGTATTCGTGATTGAGTCTGTGAATCCCATGTTTTGCTTGAGTCGTGAACACGGAGGACCTTGTAATAGCTTATAGTAGAGCAAGGAGCAGAAAGAGTTTTGGGGGCTTATAGAGAACCGACGTATATATGCGTGTATCTGTCTGTAGATGGCTGTTGCGGATGAGTTGAGTCGCAGCTCGCAGCGCAGTCCTTCAAGTACAGCCCTGCTTCGCACAACGGTCATGTCCCGTCCCCGGGTGCGAACTCCAAGGTCTGTGCTCTCTCTCCTTCCTTAACTGTTCTCGTTCCAAAGCGAAGCAAACAAGTAACTATCCCGTCCTATAGCGCTTCGTCTGGCTCCACAGAGTTCACTGTCAGTGCAAATATTCACGTCACTGTGTTATCTCTACAACTTACGTGGCAGGTCCGGGCTGTTCTTCTTGGCCTCCTTATTGGTATATTGCTATGCTATACAAACCTATACTTCGGTCTTCAGACTGGATGGATTAGCATGTCAGTCATGCAAGCCTCACGGCCAGCGATATCTCATGAACGTCAATTCCATCCAGGATGTCCCTGCAGTCAGCCTTGATAGGCTTTCTGCTCTCTCGTTTTCTGTCCGCACGAATGTCTCCCCAAGAAAATATTGTTGTACAAACGACTGCTGTGGCAACAGGCACCATGCCTCTTGCTGCTGGGTTTGTTGGAATAATACCCGCATTGTCGCTTTTAGACGAAGACCTTGATGGCATCCCTCCGGTGCAGCTGTCTTGGCTTGGTGCTATAGCTTGGTCCTTCGCTGTTGCATACTTTGGGTCTGTAGTGTGTTGTTTCCCGTATCTTATCACCCCTCTTAAGTTGCCATCCCAGTGTATTTCTGTCACCTCCAATTCGAAAGCAAGTTGTGCGTCAGCGACTTCTGTTTGTAAACTTGAACGTGTTTCCAACGTTGTAACCAGATTATCAAAGAAAAACTTGCTTTCCCTTCTGGTACAGCAACTGCACAGTTAATCTCCGTCCTCCACCGATTACCACCCGCAACGGATCCCACGTTACGACAACGACATGGATATAGTCCTATCAATACCGAGGAGACACCGTCTAATACATCGACAGAACCAAGAGATGATTTCGAAGAAACCTCCCACGAACACATCCCTCCTTCTGTGGGCTGGGGACCTCTATTATGGAGCTTCTTAGCCTCGGGTTTCATGACGGTTCGTTTATTTCCTTTGTTCAGGTGCAGATAACCGCGCCTACAACCATCCAACACAGCTTGCAGCATATTTCTTCCCTGTAGTATTTTCTATTCCATTATTTGGCTCTCATTTGGCCAAGGATTGGTTGTGGACATTCACACCTAGTCTATCATACGTCGGACAAGGTCATTTCCTGTGACTCATCTTTTCTATAATTCCTTAACGTTACATATTTTCGTAGGGATAATAATGGGGTTTCCAACTACTGTGAGCATGAATCTTGTAAGTAATCTCTTTCCTTTCAAGAATAGATCTCAAGAATTATGCTAATCATTTATAGGGGATGGTCGTCGGCTGGGCGGTATTGTCACCTCTCTCTAAGTATCAGGGTTGGGCACCTGGACCAGTGGGTGACATGACTTCCGGCTCCCGCGGGTGGATCCTTTGGGTCTCGCTCGCAGTAATGTGCGCCGATAGCGTGATATCTCTCATACCAGTGGTTGTTGAAGCCATATCCTTGAATATCTCTTCCAATCGCCAAACCATGCTCAATGATGAAGGAGACCCTTCCGGTAGACTTGCTACTCCAAGGGAAGCGGAAGAAGATGAGGACGAGATTGAAACCAAGGACAGGTTGGTTCCCCTCCGTTGGGTATATTGGGGATCCGGAATCAGTGTTATCCTGGGAACTATTCTTGTTTGGCTTGTCTTTGGTCATGATGGGATTAAGCCTTGGGCCACGGTCATTGGATACCTTATGGGTGGATTACTGAGTATCTTGGGGTAAACTTTCTCTTTTCACTCAATAGACGTGCCCTGAGAACTTTGATCAAGGGTACGGGCATTGGGCGAGACGGATCTAAACCCTGTAAGCGGGCTGGGAAAGATCTCGCAATTAGTCTTTGCTCTCATTCAACCTGGGAACGTAGTCGCTAATATCATTGCGGGAGGTACAGTCCTCTTATCGTTTTTTTATTTTCATGTCACTAATCTGTTCATTGCGTCCAGGTGTTGCTGAAGCAGGGGCTCAGCAGTAAGTGCTTATTATATCCGTTCTTTACTCATTCGACGCAGAATATAACAATCACAGGGCCGGAGACTTGATGCAAGACTTGAAAACCGGACATTTGCTCGGCGCGTCTCCTCGCGCTCAGTTCTATGGCCAACTGATCGGCTCCACACTTTCAATAATTGTGACGACAACAGCCTACAGGCTCTATAAGCGTGCTTACGAGATTCCGGGGCCGTCGTTCCCTGCTCCTACAGCGTACGTCTGGCTTAGTCTCGCCCGACTTCTCCGTGAGTCGTTCAAAAAATATCTATCTGTTATCTCCTTTTTATCGACGCTGTTCTCGTCCATGTGATAGGAGACGGCCAGTTACCTAATAAGAGCGGAATTTTCATGCTGTTGTTTGCCATTATCTTCGGCGCGATCGCCGCTCTCAAGGTGTATGCTGTCCGAAGAGAATTGCCTTTCGCGAAATACATTCCATCCGGGGTCGCTTTTGCTATTGGCTTCCTGAACACGCCGTCTTTCTCCATTGCCCGGCTTATCGGTGGCATCGTCGAACTTCTTTGGAGCGTCTATTGCCGAAACGAAAAGCACGCCCCGGGTGGCAGTGGTGGCGAGGGGGGGATCACGCTGATAGTGATCGCGAGTGGCTTTGTGTTGGGCGAAGGGGTCGTTAGCGTCGCTTCACTCGTGCTGAGGATCTGTGGGGTGGGTGTTGCCAGTTGTTGGGGCTGTGGACATGGGATGTGCTCAGACTGTTAGATTCGGTTCTTCCGATGTAATGTTTTGCATCGTTCCGGTCGGCCTCAACAATTATAAATCTAGTGCAATCTCTCCTTTCCATATGCATATTCCGATCCCTGATCATACAACAAAACGATCTCTGCGCTATTCAAAGAGTTCCGTGGGCGTCGGATGGGTGGTTCCTGAGAGGGGACTGATGGTGCTTCGCACGAAAGGGCCGTTCAGGATACCAAGAACCTGGATTGGTTGCATCCGTTGATGGATGGACATGACTCACTGCACACCTCTTATAGCAACAGTTGTCAAACCTTATGCATTCTTCCGCACATACATACACTTGTCAAACTTCTCGAATTGATATATGATACATCGTTGCTACATACACACGTGAAACGCCAATCATGAATAACCCTAATCCGGACACATTTCACTTATCTAATGGAAAACGGAAGAGTCGCAACTGGCTTTGTGTTGAAACTAAGTTTAGGCAAAGGCCCCCAATCGAATCCCGTCGACGCTTGTGCGGGCGCTGCTAGTGTGGGAGACGCTTGTAATTCAGTGGGCGTGGACGCCGGCTTCTTCAATTGTGCCGATTTCTGATGGTATTTCGCCCCTGTCCCTCGTCGAGTTCCACTACTTGATAGCGGAGAATCTGGATCGCGAGCCGGTTGATTGAGGATAGACGGGAGGGATGGTGATGTTATCTGCCAGGTTGAGCTCCCCCACCCATCGGGCTTTTGTGGTGTCTTGAAATCGACCCGGGAGGGTGTTGTATGGGCGGCCTTGTCATTCAACAACGGATTTCCTCGCACGCTCAACAAGATTTCCTTTAGTTTGTACGCTGATCGTTCTGCGTTCAGTGCTGCTGCTGTAGTCGCTGCAACGGATGGCGTAACATCGAGTCTTCTACTAGCTTTATCTGGCAAGCGCTTGTCCCTGGAAGATGATTTTCCAAAGGATTTCATGTCAAGTTTGGCTACACGAGCCGTCAGTTTCATGATGTCATCAGTTTGCTGAACAATAGCAATATCGATGTTCCTGTATGTTCTGTTGATAGTATCCAACGATGGCGGTCTGTGTGATGGTGTCAGAGAATTGCGATAATAATGAGAAAGGAAGACGTACTTGAAACCAACTTTCCCAGATTTTTGTCTGCTCAACGTCTTTTTAGAAGCTTGCAAATTCCCTTCAAGCTTTTCAACTCTGTCGCGAATGTTCTGCAGATGGCGATGAACACTATTGAAGCTATCACTAGAAGTAACTCACCCTTATCTGTTTCCTCAGCTTAGTCTGTGTTTCAAGATGTTCTGGTCCGAGCGTTCTCAACTTGAGCATCTTCGTGAATTCTGCGTTGGAGGTCGCCCTGTTAAACCGGACAATTTCTTCCTTCCTAGTTGTTGCTATAATTTGAAAAAGGTTCAGCAATGGGAAAGGCTTTAGCAGAAACAGTGTGAATACCTTTCAGCATATCACTCTCGATTTCTTGCAGTGACTTCAAGAATCGCTCCCGGATGTCACTCGTATCGGAAAGATCAACCTGAAGTTGTTTCATGATCTTACCATGAGTGGATACATCAGCTATCGACCACTTGTTAGGATCTCCTAAATCGGCCTTGGTACCTGGGGTCGCCTTCGCTTTGACCATATTTTGGCGGTTGTGAGCTGCAGCTTCAGCAAGCGATTTCAACTACCCACGAGATACTGAGTCCACCTATCAGTCAGGCCTTGGAGCGAATACTTACATCTTCTAAGTCCTTGTTCATGCTTATGAACAGATAACAGCACTCTGCCTGCATGCCTTCCTGGAGTGAGGACTCTTGAATGGGGCAAGTCGTGGGAGTAACTGCGACAGCTGATGGGAAAGTCTGGGGTATTTGCTTTCCGAAAAGAGGGCTTTTAGAAAACGACGGCGATGCGAAAGAACTGGTTGCGAGAGCCGGCACCTTCTCAGAGAACAGGCTAACGTGAGTAGGAGTTCCCAGAGGTGTCTTCGATTCAAGCCGCAGCGAAACTGCTGATGGGGAAATAGGAGCCGGTACGGTTGTGCTTTGAACAGAAGCGCTAGGGAGGGATGAAGAGACAGATTGAGTCTGTGCAGTCATGAAGGGAACATTAAGTACTGATGATGTAGGCGCATTTGCTAGAGGTGATATCAGGGTGGAAAGCGGAGGTGTTCTCGACCTGGGAAGGTTCTTGCCTTCAGAGCTTTCTGTTGCAGAGGCAGACAGTGACTCCCACTGACCGAAAATCGGTTTCGGTGAAGCGGGCCTTGGCTTCAACATAGAGGGTGAAGGCGAACCAGTGATTACATCTTCGTCGCCTTCAATCTGTCCGAGGATAGGGGCCCCGGCGAGTGGAGAACTACGAACCGGTCTTGCTGACGGTCTTCCCAGCCCTATTCCAAATGGTGAGGTTGGTGAAGGTGTTGGTAAAAGAGGACTGAGTTTAGCAGGAGAGGAGGGAGGCGTTGTGCTTGACTCCAGTACTTCGGGAAGAGGCGACTGTACATTCCGCTGTTCGAGAGTCGGAGATGACAATGGAAGGTTTGCAAACTGTGCCTGATGTGTATCAACAGGAGAGCTTGGGAGAGACGCTAACGGAGTGGGGGGAAGTGGGACATCAACGGAATGCATCAGCCGAGGCGATGGCGACTCTAACTTCACCTCGAAATCCTGGGAGGCGACGTCTGCGGGTACTGTAGAAGGAGATCTCGAAGGAGGTAAAGGAATCCTGAGAGGGTCAGGTGACTCCGCTTTGATGAGAGTCTCTTGGACGGAGGTCTCATTTTCGTCGGCAGAAGATTCATCATGTAAACTTGTTTCTTCCGTGACAGGGGACAGCTCATGAGGCCTTTCGATCTCATGTTCTTCTGTCAAGTGAGCGTTGATGTCCTCGTAAGAGAGAGACTCGTCCACATAAGATTCTGAACCCGTATCAGAGGCAAAATTGTCTTCAACATGCTCCCCATCCATTTCATCGGAAGAGCTTTTGTGGCTAATTTCATCTTCACTCAACTCCTCTCGATGTTCTTCATCGTCACTTTCACCTCGGGGTTCTGAATCAGGCGGTGTGCTTGGTTGCGACGATTGGGCAGGTTTAGGTGGAGGCGTTGTGAAAACAGAAAATACCTTGGCCGGCTCTCCTTCCGTTTCACGTTTCTTGACTGTGTTCACATCCTCGTGTTGGTCGGAGATTGGCAAAGAGAAGACAGATATCGGCTGCTTTGTGGGTTCTTCAGCTTTTGATCCTTTCAGTAAATCACTGAATTGTTTGTTATTTGCTCCGTCTGATTTACCAAATGCACCAGAAAACGTGGAAAATGTGTCTGTCGCCAGGGGAGTAGTGTTTTGCGATGTTTGGGGTGTACGTGTAGGCGTACATGTACCACTGAAGATCGAGGATGGGGACGTTCCCAAGTGAGAAGGAGTGCCAAACACTGGACTGCCAGAG
>QGOD01002484.1:18846-59691 GCA_003313065.1 Sarcodon sp. MG97 | reverse complement strand
TCCCAAGTGAGAAGGACTGCCAGAGGGAGTTGTCTTTGTTATTGACGTTGTAGGTGGAGTGTTGAAGACTGATTGCTTATCAGGTTTGAAAAATGGCGAGTTCTGATCTGGTTGACCGAAAGCACCAAATCTGGTAGAGGATTGTTTCAAATTGCTGAAAACATATCCAGTAGGTGAAGGTGAACCGGTTGTTGTCTCCTCTGTCGCTCTTCCAGAGGGTGATGCAGACGCATTTGGGAATGCAGATGGTTTCATGTCGCTGCCAGATGAAGTAAAGCTGCGTTCTGTTACAGGTTGGGTCTGCGAAGCATCTTTCGTAGAAGACAAGGTATGCTCTTCGGGAGCTGCCGTCGACGATGGTTCTTTTGGGCTGAATACTGGTTTACGAAATTCATCTGGAGCAGGGGATTCATCTTTAGCGGTAGCCCAGACGGGTTTAGTGGATGACCCTTGTGTAGACGGGCTAGCAAATGACGTAAATGATTTGGAATATGCCCCGAAACCACCAGAGGTAACATTTGGGGCTGAGCCTGATGCGAAAGCAGGTGTACCACTGAAACTCGGCTTGCTAAGAGCAGAAGCTTGTCCAAGGCCGATTTGGCCAAATGCGGGAGATGCCTGTTTCGCGCTAAACCCACTCTGGCCAAAACCAAGTGAAGGTGAAAGCTTAGTTTCAGGGGTCGTGGCAGACATCGATGTGCTATCCTTACTCTGACTCCAGCTTGAGAACGCGCCGAACCCAGGACTTATACTACTGGAGCCGAATCCACTTGAATGAAAAGCGGTGGCAGGCTGAGAAGAAGTTTGTCCAAACAACCCTGTCGTACCTTTTTCAGTCAACTTTTCTGAATCAGTTGTTTGGGTCGCCCCTAATGACAGCCCGCCTAAATCTGACTCTGTTGCTTCGATCCCCATTGAAATTTCTCTCGTCAATTCTGGAGCTTCAATGTTAACTTGTGACCGAGTTGCGATGGAACCAGAAGTGAATGCTGTGTTACTGTGGCCGAATGCAGTGGGTATAGATGAAGCGTACGAAGCAAACCCACCGCCTCCGGGCCCAAATGATGATGCAGGTTTCGCAAACGAGGTCGCTCCAAAGCTGGACTGGCCGAAAGCAAGTGGTTGGCCAAAAGCCGAAGGTTGAGAGGGTTGACCAAACGCCGATTGGCCAAATGAAGACGAACTCAACGAAGGTTGGCCGAAGTTTGATTGACCGAACGTGGATCCGCCACCTGCCTGAGAAAATGCACCAAAACCTGGAGAAGTCGGCTGTGAAGATCCAAATGCGGTAGACGGGATTTGGGAAGACTGGCCAAAACCAAGACCAGACTGTCCGAAGGTAGATTGCTTGGATGCTTGTCCGAATGCACCGAAAGCTGAAGCGACAGGTTGCGCAGAATCGAAGATCGACGCAGGACTCGTTTTTGTTTCCGCGTTGCTTGATGTGGACGGTGTCATGCTCATGGGCGCATCCGTCATTGAGGATGGAGCCGAAGAGCTGATCATGCCTGGATATGGCGACCCGTTACCATTGACTACGTGCCATGCAACGATTGTCCCATCACTGCAATATGCATATACAATCGGAGGTGCAGGAACTTCGACTTTTTCACCAGATACAGCAGTATGATCATACGTATCTGTGGATGTCAAATCCACTTCCAATCCTAAAAGGGTCGTTTCATCCAAGTTCTTATCCAAAGGAAGACTTGGTGTGAATGCCTCATCCAAAGTAAGGTTGCACCATGCCTCCCGGTTCGATTCTGCGAAACAACCGATTGAGCCGATATCTGAAGACGTGCTGTCGCCCACAAATAACAGAAACTTGACTGGATCCCAGTTGCGTAGTGTCAAAATAAAAGAACCAGGTGGACGGATACCGGGGAAAGGATAATAAGGCGCAGAGAGTGAAACATCAGATGCAGAGTCTGACTTAGAATCAAAATTGATAATAAAATGATTCTGAGGCATCTTAGGCGTCACAGGACCAAGAGGGGCGTATATTGTGTGGAAAGTTGGGTTTGCGAGCCAGGTCATTCCAAGTACTCGACAATCACCAACTGCAGGTGGTTTGGTAATAACGGATTTTGGGGAATCCATTGAAGTAGGACTGAATGTAATGATATCGCCGCTTTGTAGACCAACTGCTATCTGTTTCCCCTTCGGTGACCAGCTCACTATTCGATGCTCAGTGTTAAAATGGAAATAGGGATGAAAATGACGAACACGAGGAAGGAGTGGTGTCCGGTGTTCCACCTGAAGCCCAGCCTCCTACGACTCGAAGATTTTGGAGATTCAATAGCTCAATGGAATTCATGGAAGCATCTCCCTGACGAAGAACGGCAACCAATTCAGGAATATCCCCTGGGTTAGGGGAGATCTGCTCGCACTGGGTAGAGCCAGAAAATGTATGCATCGGTGCGATTTGATTTGTTCCGGGGGTAAAGAGCTGGAGGCAGTCATACATAGCAATGGGCCCTTGCGCAGACCCGATGAGCAGTCTAGTATCATTACAAGCAACAGTGAGAATATTTGGCGTAGCAGGAGATATCGTTAAAGTCCGTTGCGGCGTGAATGTGATTTCATCTATCCCTGCATCAGGACTTGTGGCAAATGCAGAGCGTAGATGGGACAATGGTGAGCAAGAGAGATCTGCATGGTACTTCCAGTTGGAAAGATGTCTCAAAATACAATGGAAATCATACTCACGCATTTGACCATCTGGTGAACGTGTTATCGCTGCAAACCAGCCCTTGCTGTTTGCCACTACCAGGAAGTCACCCTTGCCTTCGAACAATGAGAGATCCAGGGGAGTTGGAGAGACCCGTACCCGTGCATGCTTGTTAACGTAGTTGAAAGTAAGAAACTAGAACCAGAACCACTTGAGTTTGACTATTATTTCAGCGAATTTAAACTAAACATACGCTGGCCTCTTTTCTTTCACCTGCTGCCGAAGACCTCTGGGCCTGTGCCCTAGACGTTGGCTGAAGTTTGACGAGGCTCATTGTCGCCTATGACGCGTCTGACGGCGTGAGATCGCAGGTGGTCAACTGCAAGGACAGAGTTGAGTTTCAAATTCGCGAAAGCTGCCAGCGACGGTTGCTCGTCACTTTACTCGGTACTGTATGGTTTTCTACTGCTAATTTCTACTTCTCGTTATACCCTGGTCGCGACTCGGATTCCGTTATGCCTAATCCCAGTACCGATTTTTTACAGAGATCTCACAACCCAGAGGTTGCAGAGCCAACGTCGTACAAGACACCTCATGTCCCATCAGCTCGAAGTGTGTAATCGCTGTGGTGAATATGTAGCCAATATCAGTTGACACATCTTACAAGCAAATGTGTTCGCTAGACTGCAGGCTTTATTTCCGTCGGCTGACTCAAGTACGCCATCTGGGCGAAGGGATTCGCTGCCTCCAAAGTTCCTCAAAGTCAGGATAGCGACATGGAATATGCATGAATCTTTGCCAAAGGTAGGAACAACTGTAGGATTGAATTACACATTTTTTTCAGTATGGTATTAGGGTGATCTAGTAGAGTTGTTGGGAGACGTTTCTCCAATCAATCCTGTGACAGAACAGCAGCCCCCGCTGACATCAATACCACCCTTATCCGCTGATGGAGATCATCCATACCATTTGGTTGTAGTGTGAGTATATATATGATTGCTTTGGTTTTTCCCATAGATACTGAGGAACAGCAAGTGCCGGACAAGAATGCCCAAGCCAATTAGGTGCATCGCTTTTCGCTGTCGCTGCCAACGATTTTATTTCTTATTTCTTTTAAATAGGCATCCCTTTAGGCCTAGGTGCCGGGTTCAAGCTTAAAGACAAGGACAAGGATAATGATAAGGTGTTCGAAAATGAAGCTCTGCATGACCTTGAATCTGCTCCTTCTTCCTCTTCCTATGGATGGACGGCTATCCTCGAAGACTGGTATTGTCATGGGCGTCATACCCAGGTTACGGATAAAAAACGAGGGTTTCGCAAGATTTCGAGTATTCCAGACTCCCTGGTGTCAGCACCTGATTCCAAGGGTAACCTGAAGCGACGAAGCGCAGCAAAATCACTTCCAGAATATAAAGGTCCATATGAAATACTCATCAAGGAGCGGATGATGGGCCTTTACCTTGCTATTTACATTCATCGGGATATAAGGCATCTCATTCGAGGTATTCATTAGTATATTATACCCCTTGCTCCTCAGGTCACATCATTCGTCAGGTACATCAAAGTCAGCTGTGACTGCTGGTTTGATTGGTGGGAGAGTCGGTAATAAGGGTGGTGTGGGCATTAGCGTTAACCTGGACGGGACTACGCTGCTTTTCATAAATGCTCATCTTGCCGCTCACGAAGGAAAGGTTTTGCACCGATTGAGAAACATGCAGAAGATCAAGGTACGCCAGACATTACTCGATCAACTGTCGTAACAAACCTAGCGATCAGACTACCCTTTCTGTGGATGACTGGCTAGATAAAGACGATCATAGAATGATGGCAGAAGATCTCACAGACAGATTTGATTATTCGTTCATCTTTGGGGACCTCAATTTTCGCTTGGACATATCACGCCTTCACGCAGACTGGTTGATTTCTCGCAAAGACTATGCTCAAGCACTGGCATTTGACCAGCTCCGCAATCTAATGCTGGACGGACAAGCTTTTGTGGGATTCGAAGAGGCACCCATTAATTTCCCTCCCACCTTTAAGTATGATGTTCTACGTACCCTCAAACGGCATAAGACAAAATCAAGTCGATCTGGTAATCATATCAGAGACAATCATCTTGCAGAAGTGCTGTTGACAGAAGTACAAGAGAAAGACCGTGATATCGACGAAGAGGACGGCAATGGGGACGAAGGGGAAGCTGCTTCTACGGCCTCTTCTGTTTTCACTTCTGCTCATTCTAAAATTACCGCCGATCGGGAACTTGATAACGATTACTTGATGCCATCTCAAGTGTCTCGGGCGAGTACAGGCAATCTTGTTGGTAAACTTTGGGCGTCTGCTGCAGCTCACAAAGCCAAGGCAAAGTGGATCGCTTTGTTGTCACCGGGAACACTGGGCAGATTGCTTTCTCCATCCAGTCCAGCTAGATGGTCTGGTAGGTCAAAAGAGTCTTCCCTAAATGATACTCCCAATTCCCTGTATGTGTCGAGGACAGCGCTGTCCACGCCAACTGTAAACCTCGATGTTGTATCTGCTTCACCCCCTTTCCCGAGCCAAAGTGCTGATTTATCCACACTTGGACCTTCTTTGTCACGAATGGATCCATCAAACTTTGGGGATATTTTTGCAGAAGCTGAACAAGAAATCGACGAACAAGATCGGGGTGTATACGATACATCTTCCAAGAAACGCGTTCCGAGCTGGTACCTATAGTACTAGCTCTTCTCTTAGGCCATCCTAAATATTTTTTTGTAGGTGCGATCGGATTTTGTGGAAATCCACGGTAAAACAAGACGAGCCTGAGGGCGAAACTAGAGAATATCTCGCCTTGAAGCCTAGGACCCGCGTCGGCCAATTCTTTGCGAACGCTTTTCGACCGGGAGCCCGGAAAGGCTCCCATAGTTCATTTATCTCCATGGAAGCACGGCAGACTTCCCCATCTCACCCGGAAGAACCGCTTACACCATCGTTTTCATTCAACGGCGCAGAATCGCCTAGTCCACTGGAGCCCTCTCCCTTCTCACGATTTGCTCAGCCACCTTCTCAGGCACCACAGCGGCCGAATTCTATCGACGGTTTGCCCAGGCCTGCAAAGGCATTAGGTAGATCTGCGACCGAGTCAAAGCCTAGGCGAAGGGCCTCTACCGGTTTACCACTTCCCCGTTCTAAAACGATCCCTGCAGCTCTAGAATCAACACGAACCACATCCATTCCCCCTCTACCTCCTCTTCCTACCGAAAACACAGATGCTCCACCCCCCAAGGAAGTCCATCACATGCCTTCAAGATGGAAATTCTTTCAATTCTTTCATCGGAATGCGAGCCAGAGTACACTTGCTCATGATCGACCTCCCACACCGGAGCTCGCTTCGCCTCTACCACAGCGACCGAAAAAGGGAGATGTCATCTGTTTGAGTTATAACAGCCTGGACGATAGAGGGATGAGGAGACTCGAAGGAAGGTCAGATCACAGACCTGTTATCGGGTCATATGCGATGTACATTTGAACCACTTGCACATGACGTTCATTTATTACTACTGGCTTTGATCAGCTTTGGGCCTCGTTAATATATACCCACAATAGTTCACTGATGCGCAGGAGGGAGGTTGTGATTAATTTTATTGAATTGTTCGACCGTTTGAATCGTGCGTATTTATTACTGAACGTGGTATTGACCACTATGTAATACTACGCATTACCCCGTCCAATGTTCGACACTCAACTTGAACATGACCTCGGACACTGCTTAAACACTGACCTGGTTACTAGATTAACGCTTAGAGTTCTACCCTGATATCTTTCTTTTCACTATCTTCTCTTCTCTCAATCATAGTCTTGTCTCGATTTCTGTTCTTAGTCCGAAACTCTAAGCGTACCGCTCTCCATCCACTACACGTCGACCTTCATCTAGTATCTTTTCCTTTCTAGGACGTTGCCTAGAAGAGGTTTTTTACACATTAACGCATTCGACACTTAGTTTGTAGGGTGTTTTGTTGGAGCAGCAATGTTCGCGGATAGAAGAGAAACGGTAATTTTAGGCTTGCTAAAATGGCATAGATGGTACAACGGTAGACGAATCTAAGACGAGATGGTGACTTCGACCTCGACCCCAGGCTCTAAGTTCAAGCTCGTCTAGTGAGACATGAAGTTAGGAGACAGCGTATGTAATACATAGCCATAGGTAGTAACTTACTATCTGTTTCACGATCTCACTAGAAGAGTGTAAATCGATCAAGCGCTTGTGAATTTTTAGTTCATAACGATCCCAAGTCTTAGAACCTTCACCACAGGGCTGATAAATGAAACCAATGTAAGTTTATGCAGTTGTTTAAGAGCACGAATGGAAGTGGCTAACAGATTTACGAGTGGTGATTTTGAGAACTTTGGTGGGGAGGCGGACGGGCCCTTTGACACGGAGGTTCTTGTCCTTGGCTCTGTTGATCAGATCCGTCGAGACTATATGAAGCAAAATTAGTCATGGCGTAGTTGGAGGAGCATAGAACTCCTCGCATTTTTCCAAGTTCTTGACATTGCTACTTGTGAGCGTGATCCTAATCTTGTGGATCTTAGCAGTGGGGACTGGTGCGCCGGTAGCGTCGAATTCTTTTTCACCCTTAGCGACGTAACTCATAGTGTGGAGTCAGAAGGTGACTAGGATAGTTTGTTTAGCCGGCGGTGTTCTTGCAGGTCGTACAGGTTTACACTCACCTGAGGGTTTGAGATATAAAGTTGTTGACTGCCAGAATTAGAGTTTGTAGAAGAAAGGTCGGGTATTTCCGGTTATGTAATCTGATTCTCTGTCCTCAATTTGGCGTTATCATCCCCCGTCATGCAAGGTGAGTAATCCATGCAATGAACATGGGATTTTCCAGTTCACAAAAGAATCAGGTTTCAACAAATACTACCCACCGGACTATGATGGCGAGAAACACGGAAGTTTGAATTCATACAGAGGCTAGTGTTCTTGGTCGGTCAGTGGCATGGAAATCAAGTGTTGATTCTTGGCTGTTTTTTTTGGGTGGGGTGTGAACAGGAAAGCATGCTTTGGGCGATAGAGCAAGAAAGATTGGCGAAGGTATCTTAATCACCCGGTTTGAACTGCCGTTTAATATCTGGTGGTACGTCTTCCTTGCATAGGTATATGGGACTACTTGCTGACTACGTTTGTCAAGTGGGACATGTAATAATCATATTGGTATGGGCGTACGATACAATGCGGAGAAGAAGAAAATAGGCAATTATTATTCAACGCCCATCTATTCGTTCAGGTGTAAATGTCACTTGTGCTCTGCGTGGTTTGAGATTCAAACGGATCCCAAGGTCTTTATTTCTCTGTTATGATTTTGCAGGTTCTTATAGTATTCGTCCTGTAGAATACGAGATATGTCGTCACGTCTGGTGCGAGGCAGAAGGATGAAGATTGGGATCCGGAAGATAATGGCGGATATGCGATCCACGGTACTCATCTGTCCATACTCTACTCATAGAGTACATGCTGATATATTTGATCACGAAAAAGATACGGAGGGTAAAGATAAACCTGCAGACCCTCTGGCTGCGCTGGAGAAGTCCACTGACGCCCAAACTTATATGACGAAGGTTCAAGTACCCCGACTAGAAGCTATACAAGATCTATCGGACAGATACAATGACGATCCATATTCTGCTTCTATTCGCGTGCGTAAACGGTTTCGTCAAGATAAAAAGGCCGAGAAGGAGAAGGAACTTGTTGACGATGCAATAAGGGAACGATATGGGCTGCCTGAGGGTCTGAAGTTGCTGGAGGATGGAGATGACGAAAAGGCCATGGCAAAGGATGAGTGGATCAAAAGGAGGCAAGAGCTGCATTTGAAGCGTGGCATGAAAAAGAGGAAGCTGGAAGTGAAGAGCATCGGATTGATAGGTCCGTCTGGTTCGTGGTCAGCTTCGTCTTCGAGTGCTGTTTCATCCTTGAAAGCCAGGATTTTGGAAAATACAGCGAAGCGCTCTGTGGCATTTAATGGAAGCAGCCGTCCAAAACCTCTAGATCGTAAACTAATGATACATAAGTGAAGCAATATGAAGATTTAATTAGCACGAATTTATTTGTCTCCGTACACAGCGACCTAAACATAAAGCGAATGTTAGAACATTCTGACAGGAAAATCATAACGGAAAGGATAAAAAAATTCAGTGAAAAGTTTGTCTCATACCCACAGTTCCAGGATACATAGGCTTGTTGTATCCCTTTGGAATGGAATGGAGGGCCATCGAACGCAAATTACAAGAGTACCATCATGTAGAGTAGTGGAAAAACCAAATACTCACCTTGAAGCTTTTGCACTTTTGAACAAACAAAAGAAACCTGGAGTTGACTCGGACTAATTTAGGAAACATGTTGCAGTTTATCAGTGTTTGTAAATTGTGGCGTGTAGGAAACAAGTCCAAGAGGTCTAATGCAAGGAATACATGCTAGTATCTACGTACGTAGGTATCCCAGATATAATCAATACAGTATTAAAGTGTGCGGTATTACAAGCATTAATCGTTACAATTGAGCACTGTTAGACAAATACCAAGAGTCCACCGCAGACGATGGCTAAACCACCAGCCATCGTAGTTTTCAATGCGTCAGCGAGCAGACTTGGACCGGCTTGATTTGACGGGGTGCTGGGTGGAACTGTGTTTGTACCGACCATACTGAGCCATTGACTATATTGGAGAACAGTCCCACTCGATGGCGCGGAGGGTACTCGGGTAGCGGGGAATGTTGGAGTGAAAGTGGCTTCTAACACCGTTGTTTGGCCGAGGGCATTAGTTGTTGTGTAAAAATAAATCGTTTGGCCAGTGGTGGTAGTTCCTGGCTGGCCTACGGGACCTTGATTGATGTTCGGTGTCAAGGTTTGACTGGGGAGATCGTTAGAGACTACAACAAAATCTGGGTAAATACAGACATTGTTTGCGTAGTAGAGCCTCCTGAAAGAGTATTTGTAGTGACCACCTCAACAACTGTCTCTCCGATACTGTAAAATGGGACAATGAGTTTAGTCCGAATATGTTGCTGATGGAGGTACGTGCTTGTCAGTTGTTGTGATTGTTTGAGCCCGAACGTAGCAAGTAGCGAACAGAATGAGGAATATAAGAGCAAATTGGAGTGTTCGAGACCACATTGCGGGAGCTCGTCAACGAAGATGACTTATGAGACAAGCGCAGCCTCGTGGAGTTGGTGCGGCAGCCCGACTCTCCACTTCTGGCTAAGGTCACTAACGTCCCACCTCGACACTCCCATATTTGCTCCGCTACTTTATCCTCGACATGGAGAACTGGAGAGGACGTCCGCTTCCAGCATCTCTCAATGCCCACAACGGCTCTGCATACACCCTGGACACTGTTCACTTCTCCAGGCCAACTTCTCCTGCAAATGATCGGTCCACTCTGCTTACATCTTCCTCGGATTCGTCCTCAAATTATGGCTCAGTCCCTCCTAATGCTGCTTCAAATTGGAACCCTCAATCCAAAGATGTTGTGCTGCGTGCTGCGTTGAAGATGGCTGCCATCTTTATTGTCAGCTGTGCTGTCCTCGGAGGTACTTTGTGGCTCGCTCTTCCTACACTAGACGAGTGCGTTGTATCCCCCACCCTCCTCTCCAAAGCATGCATTTTACATATCAATTAATTTTTTGTAAAGGGAGGATCGACCATCACTCAAGATTCCTAAATCGTTCGTTGAATTACAAACCCTCAACCACCTTCTCAAGAAATATCGAGACATCTATCCTTCCCGAATCTTCCTTTGCTATGTCACAACCTACCTATTGTACGTCTTCCTCCCCCAGATCGCCTTTTGGTCTTGCAGCATTTGACTTGACGTAACTCTAGTTTGCAAGCATTTTCTCTCCCAGGCTCTATGTACCTCTCTATCCTTGGTGGCGCTGTTTGGGGTGTACCTCGAGCTCTCCCATTAGCCTGCACGTGCGTTGCAACTGGAGCCACGCTGTGCTATCTTCTAAGTGCTGCACTCGGTCCCGCTGTACTTACGCTTCCCAAGTGGAAACAGCGACTCACAAAGTGGTCGGATAAGATCCAAGTTCAGCGAGATAACCTTATTCCATTCTTGATCGTGTTGCGTATCGCACCACTACCGCCACATTGGGTTATAAACGTCATCTGTCCTCACGTTGGGATTGGGTTGATTCCATTTTGGCTGAGCACATTTTTGGGCGTGCTTGGTGTCTCTGTGATCCATACTACTATTGGAGGAGGATTGGACGAGATGACATCAGCGGACGATTTCCACCTTATCTCCTGGAGGAATTTCTTGGGGCTATCTGCCGTCGTCGTCGGTGTCCTCATTCCAGTAGGACTGAGGTATTATTTTAAGAGGGAGTTGGCAAGTGTGACGGACATCGAGTCGGCGCAAGTGGAGGACGGAGAGACTGAAGAGGAGGACACGATATTGGCCCAAGGCCCAACAGTTAAGGGAAGGAAGGCCAAAGCAAGTGCGCAACTGATATTGTTGGATGATGACGATGAAGACAGGGATGATAATGATACGTTAGATGGTGATATGGCTGGGTCTGAGAACGATGAATACGACTTGGAAGACGATGAAGATATAATACTCGAGGCCGGACCTGCAATCGTCATCAAGCCCAGAGACAAGGATTTGGACCTGTCCGGTGGCGGGCGAGACCATTCATAACGGTGTCGTTGGTTTTCTACTACTATTATTCAACGTCTGTATCAATGCCAATCTTTTACTTTCTCCTGTTGGAGGGGATTCCCTCTTTGCTCTACGCTTCTCCCTCTGCTGGTTCTGGTAGAGGTAGACCTCGTCCTCTTGCTTGTAACTAGGTAGCGTATGTCTTTTGTCACCTCCATATCAAACCGTGGTTGTTAGAATGTATCACAGTATCGTATGTGTTTCATCCAGACACTGCGTTGCCAGTGTCCCTCGGACGGCCCACAGCGCGTATACCCAGCCTGTGTTCCGATTGCTGACTACACAACATATTTCCAAACTTGGGAAATATACCCGGATAAGGAACAGGCAGGCTGGTCGACTGATTCAAGGACTGGGTTTCTGCTGCAAGTGCCTTCCCACCTGCCGTCTCCCCCGTCGTCGTCGTAGAACTCTTGTCCGACTCGTTGTTTGTCTACGACTCTTCATCTCACTTTCTTCGGTCTTTGCACAACGCTGCAGTGCGCACGAAAGTAATCGCCCCGTACGGTCCCGTTTCCCCCCATTCTTTTGGGTTTTCTTGGAAACACATTTCTACTTCAAATCCTTTAACAACTCCCGGGTTTCTTATCGTCTTCTCCAAGCTGACCTCACTCTCTATCTATAACCTTGGCACATCGCTTAGATGGCCGATCGTCTCTCGCAGTTTCCTATGCTACCGACAAATTTCGCGTCTCCTTTGGGAGGGCAGGGGCGTCAACACAATCAGCAACAGCAACAACAGGATCCCTCACAGCAGTCGGTAGGAGGCTTGACGAACCCTGAGCATGGAAGGATGTGGCAGCAGATGCAGCAGCACCTTAGAGCTTCTGCCGGCGGCGGTGGGGATTTGTCTGGATCTCAGGTGAACCAACAAGTATGTCCTTTCGATCCTTTAGTGGACAATGTGTACGCGCTAGTCCGATTCTGTTCTGGGATTCGTCTCTTCCCCCTCTCTCTTTGCGAAGGTCGTTGCTTAGTCAGCAGTGGCTTTCGTTCACGTTTTACAGAGTGATGCTGACTGTCTCTTGCCTCTTGATTGTAGATGCCAGATTACTTAAGGAACCAACCTATGGTACATGGGCAACAACAGCAGCAACAACAGCAACAACAGCAGCAGCAGCAGCACCAACAGCAACAACGGGTCACATTCAGTGGCTTGGGACACCCTGGTGGTATAGGCCTTAGCCAATCACCCTCCTTTCCAGATATGCCGGGCAATAATCTTGGTAATTTCGGTCGAAATAACCCCGGTGACTCCATGGGTCCATTGCCAAACGTCTTCCAGAATCGGAACAATCCTATGCTCCAGGCTTTGTCGAGTCAACCACCAGAAGTCGCTAGACAGTTGGGGTTGATGGGTATGGCACAGAACCAGCTATCGCAACACGGGAACGGTAATATTGCGGCAAGATTGGGACAACATCAGCAACCGCAGCAGCAAACTGGCCAACAAGCTTTTTCGCAGAATGTTGGTGCAAGCAACGCAACTGGTGTTGGTGGGCAGCTCGGACAAGGTCAGAACAATTCAACTTTTCTTCATTTGTTTAACGTTCCATTCATCTGCATTTATCCAGGTAACTCCGGAAGTATAGGTCCAAATTTCAATGGCCCAGGTTCCTTGGAGCAAAAACGCGCCGCGCTGTCAGAGTTGAGAGAAAAAGCCCTCCAGCTCCATAACAGCTTGAAACTGGTAGAACAGCATCAGCTGACACTATCGAGTCAGAGACCAGGCTTACCCGACGCCACCTTTCTTCAAAGAGCGTCTGTTTTGGAGCAAGATATTGCGAGAAAGAGGGCAGTCTTAACGAAGTGGAATATGATGCTGACGGCTAACGGGATGCCTTCTGTTGGAGGGAACAACCAGGGATTGTGAGTACCTCTTCTCGAGACGTCTTACCATGCAACTTGGACTTATCTGCTCTAGGAATCCTATGGGACCTTCTCCGGTTCCTCAAAATAACATGGTCCCGCAGATCAATGGACAGCCTCAGCAGAATTGGATAGCTGCTCCTCAACAGGGTGGTTCACAACCTCACCTTGTATTTCCTAATCAGCAGATTTCGCCGAATCAGCATTTTCAACCTGGACCTGGTGGCCAACCGAACGTCTTGAATACCCCACAGATGTCCCTTCCACCTGGCCAAGCCCCACCCCGCTCCATACCTACACCTCAGATTACACCTGGGCAAGGAGTTGTTAATCAGATATCTTCCAATATGGGAAATCAATTTTCGGTACCTACACCACAGCAGAACGCCACCGGCCAGGTTCCTCCATTAGATAGAAACCGTTTTCTTGGATCGTACAAGCACTTTTGTCAGACAAAGAAACTGGCATTGGATGACCGATTGATGGCAATACAGAACAGGGTGCTTGATTTACACGCTCTCCATGTAGAAGTTATGACTGCTGGTGGTTCTCAACGGGTATATATATCTCCCATTTCTTGTTTCCTTTTACGTTGAACCTGCTCATAGGTTTCTGCACAAGAGCTTTGGCCCGTGATCGGAGGTAAACTTGGCTACGTCCAGGTTCCCGGAAACGAAACCGACCCGCCAAAGTCCGCTCCTCAAGTGGCTCAGCACATAGAGCACGTTTATAAGGAATATTTGCAACTTTTTGATACCATCTATGTCGCGTCTTACATGCAGGAGGCTACCAAGCGACGTATGACTCAACAGGCTCAACTCCAGAATTCTCAGGGACAGCAGCAGCAACAGCAACAGTTACAGCAGGGACTCCAGGTACAATCCCAGCAAGGTCAGGGAGGGCAACAACGACTCGGCGGACCCAGCGGCTTCAATAGTCAAGTCAGCGCTGCATTGATCCCTTATGCTTATACTCCAGCATCCGAGCTGAGAATGAGGGGGTTGCCAGAGAAGATTATTCAGTGGATCGAAGAGAAGCGAAATATACTACAGAATCTCCATGATCACGCTCGTATCAGGAATTCCCAGAATGGCCAAGTCGGAGGACCTTCAGCGGCACAAGCCATGCAGACTCCACAGCAATTGTTAAGCAGTATGCCGCCTGCTACTGCCGCTTCTCTTGTTAACGCTGCTGCGTACGGTGGTCGAAATCCACTAGCGAATGGGGGACAGGGCTTCCCTCATAGGACGCCCGAAACTGCGTTAAACATTGCAATGGGAGTCTCGGGTGAGAATACTATGGGACAAAGACCCCCGCAACAAACGACCTCTATGAATACAAGTCAGAACATTCCTTCAGGACAGTTGAGACGAAAGCCCACTCAAGATGAACTCAACAACGCTGCCATGTTTGTGCAACGTACTAAAAAAGAATTCATGACACGTAGTAAGTAGCGCTTTGATCGCTGAATGCGGTTTTAACGCCTTTGTGTTCTTTTTGTAGGCATTGCCTCTATGCGACTCATAAATGTGCCTGATGAACACAGAATGGAGTATACTATGGTGTTCGACAACCTATGGCGCTTTGTTCTTGACGTAGACCCCAAGATGACTGTATACGCTGTGCTTTTGAACGAGGAGCTAGTGAAAAAGCTGATTGCAATTGTGAGTATCTTGCCTATCTTGAGTTTTGTTTCAAGCATTGACGATCGCGGAAGGTTTTGACGTGCCAGCAACAGAGGTCGTTGCTTTCTTCGAACCCGCCCAAGTTCATCGTCGAGCTAGGAATGGTTAAGATGATGACGAACCAAATACAGAACGCCATTGAGATGTTCAACCATCATTTGCCTACCATGACCGGGAATGCCACCCAGCAGCCTACCCCCTCCAGACCACAGACCTCTCCCGTTCCAGGCGCACCCCCCGTCATACAATCGAGGATACCAAATCAGCCTAATGGTGCTGTTTCTATGCCATCGCAGGCGCCACCAGCCTCAGTGAGTCGGACACCTTCTGGTTCGGTTCCTCCTGCCCGCAATACAAACAAGAAACCATCTGGCGAAAGCATTCCATCTGCTCCTACACCACCGCAGACCGCGCCCACTCCTACAAATAACATTGCTTCTGCTGCCACTTCGCCACCAATGGCATCGCCGAAAGTAAAATCTAAGACCAAACCTACCCCAAGGAGGAAAACATCCGTGCAAAAAGCAAACGTAAATGTCAATCCTCCGACATCGAGCCCTGTCATGGAACAAGCATCTGTTTCAACCCCCGTTGCTCCTGCTACTCCCGCATCTAATCAGCCAGCTACCCCGAATTCTGATGCTAGCGTGAAGCGCAGACGGGAAGAAGAGGAATCCGTGTCTACTCAGAGTGTTCCATCCCCTAAGCGGACCAAAACGTCTAGTGATTGGGAAGAATCACCCAGTGAGGCGTCAGTCAAACGGAATGAACAATTGGAGAAGATCAAGACTGACGAAGATGCCTCGAAGTTCTTAGAGGAAGTTAGCGAGCTCATCAAACAAGCTTCTACCGTTGAAGGACAAGCATCTATGGCATCAGATATCTCGGACACTTTGGACCAGATACTCAAGTCGTACACGACTGGAAACGACTTTGCGCCTACGACAGAGATGGCAGAGTCCTCTGGATTAGCCGCTGTTGGTGAACATCGCCAGCCTTCTCCATCCCCGACGGGCGGTGTCGCTATCTCCGACGAATTCGGCGACTTCTTCGATTTCTCTTCGTTTGCTGAAGACGATTCTGGATCTAAAGCTCCCACCCCTGATCTTGTGGTTACGTCATCAACGAATCCAAGCCCAGAATCAGCGTCTGACCCTACTGGGACGCCGTTTACAATAGACATCGCGGCTGGGGAAGATTCCGCTGCTGGAGACTTACGAAGATTGGGCATTTGGAAGGAGGTTGATGGCGGAGAGGGTGCGTTTTTTCAACAAGACCACTGGAAATTTGACACACCGATGCCTACCATGGATCAGCCATGGGCAATTTTCCAGTCGTAATGCGGACACATTTAGATTTTTTTTCTTAGGTTCGTTGTTTCTTTTGCTGGTTGCACTCCAGCCATGTACCTAGTATTGTGCGCGGCTACGCTGGTCCCTTTGTCTGCCTACGTTTCTTACACTACCATATCGTCAGTGCCTGCTGCTGCACCTTATCTTGTGCTTTTCACTACCCCTCCTATTTACCTTTCTTACTCCACTTCCACAGCCTTTTACCCTTCACTCGACACCATCTCCTATTCCTTATCTGTTCATTTACCGTCGCCGTGTTGTCCCTGGATTATTATCTTCCGTTTTCTCCGCATCCCTCTAGCCCTGTATTTCTAATGTTGTCTTGCTATCGATTTATTATGCTGGGTTTATGCTTCTGAGCAGAGGATCCTGAATGTACAACCAAAATTGAAGCTGTGCTAAACAAAGTCACCCAACTGTAGTACTACTTGCTGTATTCGCTATCCGGTCTTTCCGCTCGTCGCTACTCCAATTACTTCTGGAGGGTCAAACGTTCAGCGTTGAGTCATCAGCACTCAGCTGCGGTTCCACATTTCAATGGAATGCCGTGATACTTTAGTAGGTAGATCACGTGACCTCTTGTCACCTTATCTCGAGCTGCCGCTGTACATACACCTTTCATTCATAATCTCAATGAACTCAGCTGAAAACCAACCTCAAGGCTCGTCTGAATCCACACCCATCAATGACTCTGAGGCAGGGTCTCGACAACATGTAACAGAGGAGTACAAAGTCTACAGGCCCGTGAAGACAACAATCTCGACACCTCGTCCGTCCTTTAAATTATACATCGTGTATACATGCGTCACTGATCCCCAGTTTGAAGAACGAGATCTGCCAGAAGCTTATTTTGAGCCTACGAAAACCGATATCAAGTTAGCTCAAGATTCGCTTCGTGCACGAACGGATGCACTCGTGAATGCACCATTTAGGACTAGTCAGATGAGGGAACTTGCTGAGAAGTCGAAGAGCGAGAAATATCCCACAGTGAGTGCTATAATTCAGCTTCGAGTTGGAACTCTCGTTCATGATGCTGCGTTGTTTGGTAGGCTACGATAAGGGTCAAATTTTCGGATCGGACCCAGTTGGAGAAGACGTTTCCTTCCTCAGATAAGATCAAGGCTGTTTATGCGTTTGTGCTTGGTTTGTTGAGGCAAGATGTGAAGTCCATCAAGTTTATCTTATGTATGTGCGTTTTTCTCCCTGCCCGTGTCCCGTGCTGCGACTTTGGTGATCTGAGAGACGTTGCTGATTAGATCAGACCCCACCACCTAGAGAACTCAAAGTGTCAGATCCTAAAGTTCGCGACGCTACGTTGTTACAGCTGCAACTCGTGCCCACTGCTGTTCTGTATCTCAAGTTTCTGGACGAGTCCTTGAATCGTCCGTGTATTTTTGTGGCGTTACCGATCTGCTGAAGTTATTGTCTTTAGATAATGATGTCGCAGCGCCTTTAGATCTGGCTGTGCTGGCTCAAGCCGTTGACCTGCCGATCCCTCCAGCCCTTGAAGAGTCTTCTGAGAAGCCGTCAACGGTTTCTACGACTGGTGGAACTACTCGTGCATCGTCTACATCTGCAGATTCCACGTCGAAAACGGGGCTTGCCATCAAGTCTGGCGAGGCGCAGAAGAAATTGAATAAATTCTTTAAAAATTTAGGACCCAGTATGTTTGTCCGTTCTGTCCCATTTTCGTGTTCTGATCAATGGACCCACTAGAATCATAACAACCTAATTCCAAAGGATATATACTGCCTAATTGATATCACAGTCCAATGAACTTATCATGATTAATACAAATGTTTTTACAATGCCTACCAACACAATGATTTTTCACGCCAGTCCGCCTGGTGGTTGGCCGCCGCTGCCATCCACTTTTCTCTGCATGAACGATTGCATCATCTCTGAACTAACTCCAGGGACACCGCCTGCCGTGACACTTGCTCCAACACCAAATTGTTGAGCTGGCTGAGTGCCCATCCCCATCCCTATCGCAGATCCGTTCGCACTACCAGCAAGCCCGGGCATACCCGTGGGGAATTGTGCATTCCCTGTCCCGATGGCTCCCGATAGACTCTCGTTGTTCATGGGAATAATAGCAGAATCCCCGCCAGAGGAGGATGGCATGGCCATGTTTCTTTTTTGTAAAAGCCAGCGTTTCATCATGGCTTGCCGCTCTGGAGGCATTTTATTGAATTGAGCCATGAACTGGGCTTGGTCATGCTGCTGCGGTTGTGTTGAGGGCTTGGGCATCTCTGGGATGCCCGTTAATGGGAAAGCTGCCCCGGCTAGTCCACCGCCTTTGAATGGTAATAGGAGAAGGTTATTAGAGCTCCTGGTGCCGTTTGGAAGGTCCCAGGCGGCTAAAGCGTACTTGGAGAAACAAATAGTTGAGATAAAGAAATACAAACTGTTCGTTCTTTTGACCTACAAGATTCTTTTCCGTTAGGAGCTGTATCAACTGCCTGCAATTTAATTCGTTCGCCTTCGCGTCTGTCCCAGGCATTGCGATCGGTGCAAATTGACACAGCGCCGGTTTGTGCTTCTTGACCCAGTTCTGAAAGTCTTGCGGTGAGACCATCTTGTCCTGGGATGGGGTAAGGTGCAAATTTGTGGGCCATGTGTGTGTTTGTCTGTCATGAAGGGATAGGGAGCAATTCAGCATATATTTCTTCATTGGATGAACAATGTACACTGACGGATCTGCGGCGTTCATTGAACATTGTCCAGCAACTGTTATTACTATTTCTCGCCTTGCGTGCGTGACAGGGTCTGTTCCCGCCCAACTGAACGTGCCTTGCCACCTAGCCACTTGCGACGTCGGCTGGGCTGCGACAAGGGAGCCTTTTCGAAAAACATAATTATTATGTTTTCCATGGAGAGATACAGAGGTGCTCACTCGGGTTCTCTTGCCTGTTTTGAACTTTTTGTTGTTGCTGTTGCTGTTGTTGTTGTTGCTGTTGCTGCTGCCCAATCAATTTTTGGATCTGGGCTATTACTTCTGGTGGATAGGCTTGACTATTGGGCATTGTCACGTTGGCTGACGTGCTCAGTCTTTGCGGCTCAGAAACGGACCCCGGAAGCGGGCCTTGTCCAGATGTAGATGCAGTGGAGTTGCTCGTCATTGTCGTTGCGACTGGCTCAGATTTGGGGCTAGGCGATAAATCGTTTCCGGGCTGCAGCTGAGGGGCCGAAACAGATGGAGGCAACCCCGCTTCGGGATTCTTGGCAACTGCATTAGCGTTTGAAAGGAGAGAAGCTAGCTTCTGGAAGGTCTGGATTTTCTTCGACAGTTCTAATTTCATTGAGTTGATTGTCTCTCGTGGTCTACCGTCTCGCGCAGCTGTCCGAACCACTTCTAACTCTTGTTGAATTTCCATTTGAAGTCTACGATATTGTTCGAGGAACTGCTGTTGTTTAACTGGTGGTAACTGAGTAAACGAGAGTGTCATACGGGGAACTGGGGCTGCAGCTGTAATGGCAGGTGGGACTGTAGTTGGAACGACAACTAGAGCAGGAGCGGTAGCTGTAGCTGTACCTGCGGCCGGAACAGTGGGATTGGTCGTGGGAGCCGTTGAAACAGTGACTGTGTCAACAGTGGAGTTAAGAGACGTTGTATTAGAAACAGAGGATATGGATTTCGACGCGGAATTCTGTCTAGGTCGTTTTTGTTCAGGAGAAGCAATATTAGACTCGGTAGAACGTTTGACACCTGATACAAAAAATCAGCAGGCCATGCGCGTATTGGAGAAGCTCTGACCTTTGGAAGGGAAACCGGATAGAAGGATGGTGTGGTGTGGAGCAACATTAAACCAAGGGGTTATACTAGGTTCGCTCGAAGGCATCTGCAAGGCTAAGTTCCGCATAAAAATAATCAAGGAGATGTGTTGTCGCATACTGTAGAATGTATTTCTCTAAAGCGGGGTAGCGGCCGCACGAGTATCGTACTGTAATTGATATCCTTCTGAGATCAATGTCAGGGCGAGTCAAGCTTCATGATATATCTCCCATCGAACCTTTCTGAATTCATCTGGAAGGGATTTCCACGTAAGGTCATCATAAGCAGGGTCTTTATTCCACATTGGATTCAGCGAGGAATCTGGGGGACAGGCAGCAAAATGAATAACGTGAGATATTAGAATGGGACGTCTGTTTTGCTGATTCTGTGTTTGTGAATTTGCCAAAGGGTCGGATCCAGTAAACAGGGAATTGCGGAGTTTGTCAAACATCTGAGAATACTCTATAAAGAAGGAATAAAGCCGACAGAAGACGCACGTACTTCAAGAGCAGCAACTACACCTTCTATGGCAGCCATACCACCTGAAATCGCGCTCATCCCCGTTTGACCTATGCCTAGTTTTGAAGGTTCTTCTTTGAGTTCCCGCTGTATTTGACCAGGAAGTTGGAAAAATCTTTCGCACAGCAGTGGACTGGGCCGCGTGGAGTCCAAACCATAAGTAATAAAAGCAAGGCGAAACTGTAGAGCATTTGTGAAAGGAGTACATATATGGGGCGAAACGCGTACTTGATTGTGAGGTTGATGAGCTTCCACAAGTCGGGCGAAGAGGGGGGCCAAGTACTCGGCGAGGATACGAGCCCATTCGGCTGCCACGGCGAGGGACGAGTCAGCTACACAGGCTATTGCGAGTATAACAGTTTGAGACATGTCGTTCGTTTAGCAGACACTTTCCTAATGATTGTAAAGAGAGATTAGGACACCAGATAACATTGCACCAGTGCACGAATCAGGCTGCACTTGGATACGAGAACAGGTGCTCGGCGACGCGCCGTACGTACTTGAGCAGTTGAACGCGTTGCTGTTGATGTCCGACAAGATAACACGCCACGGAGTCGACACGTGGATGGAAATGGAAGTAATCCAGGCCTCCTGTGCCAGCGCGGCCTTTGGGAACTGTGCCTATGGTAACAAGGAAGTCCAGGCAGCTACCAGCACCGTTGACCATCGGTTTATTTCGTTCGTGCATGGCTGATTCCTATTCTATTTTATTGTTGACCTTTATCGTCTGTTACCATCCGCCGTGAGGACGAATACCCAATTAATAAGCACCAGCTAAATACCTCCAACGTCAAGTTCAATATTATAAATAGGGAAAGCTATCCCTTTCATCTCAAGTACTGTCTACATCTCACGTCTTCACTGAAACATTTGAATATAAGTACCGATCTGTTTGTGCAGACCGCAACGCCACGCGGAGTTTGTATCTGAGCATGGAACTCGCCGAAGTTGACTCTCTTTTGGCAGTCGGAGAGTCGTAAGGCGCAATATCGTTGGCTGTAAAGATCCCGGCTGTCCGTGTAACGCTCGCTACTGTCCCAGTTTTGTCGTCTGGTGCTCCGTATTTCGTATTTAGTATCACAAGATCTCTCGGAGGCGTCGCAACTGAAGCTGCTGATCTACTGTAGTCCAACAGTTCTTAGTAACGGTTCATCAACAGGTATTCTCAGATGCCCCGCCGCGCGGTGACTCGTACATCTACCGTCGCGTCATCTTCAGCTCCCACCTCTCCTGCCCTTCCCCCACCCGAAGATACTTACCTCTCCAATCTCTCCACTCTTCGACGTTGCTGGAAATGGGCCGCGTTTGGCCAGTTCTTCTTCACTTTTGCGCCTCTATTTGCAATGTCCGATGTTTCCATATCAGTACGTCTCTCTTTCATTATTTACGCGTTCATTGCTTTTGTCCATGTTTGGGATCATACTATCTATCTTGGTGACAATGTCTGATATTGTCTGCTTCGTGGCAGGACATTGAAGAAGACTTGGCACGTTCCACAGGATTATATCTACCTCGCGTTATCCAGAAATTACTCTATTCCCTCACCCAGGATAGAAAAATATCGTCAGCATTCTCTTTAAGACTGCATCGTCCATGACATCTAATGCTTGCTTTAGTCTAGACAATTGGCAGTCCGCATTGCGGAAACAGTATGCCAGACGTGATCCCGATGCTAACCCCATCGGATTTGAACCAAAGAAGATCAATCTCAAGTACTCGTTCGAACCGGTGGACATTAAGGATGAATCTACACCTGTTTCACTTGACACCCCGATCGCAGATTCTTCTGTTCCACTAGGAGATAGCGTTGAGCCTGAGCAGCCAAGTTCCCAACTCCCTACACAGTCTGATGACGGAAATGATTCATCCAGGCTACCAGAAGGATCAAGATCGGAGTACGGACAAGATCTTGCACAGACTGAAGAACAACAGGGTGAATTGAAGGACTGGCTTGAACTTCCCATGTTAACCAAACTTGATTCACTCCACCTCCTGATTGAATGGCAATTCCAGAACCCAAATCGGCTGAGGTCCATTATGAAGGACGATGATGAGACCGCCCAATGGGTGAGTTTTCTTCCCCAGGGTCCTTATCTAGCTCATACGAATCTGAGTTACTTATGCCTTGGCCTATATCGACAGCGCATAGAACCCATTGGCTACGACGCTAAGAGTCACGCATACTGGCTTATTGGAGGTCTGTTCATCTCTGTTATGAGAGTCGATAAATTTTTAGCGTGATGCTTTCACAGCTGATCGCCTGTGGTTGCAACGAAGACCTCACAGACCCAAGACCTTGAAACGCAAACATGCTTCAATTGTGAGCAGTCGTAAACCAAAAGGTCTGGAAGCTAGTGGTCAACGGCGAAGAGAGACGAGAAAACGGCGGAAAGTCGAGGAAGATAGCGACGAATCAGAGGCGGAAGGCTCAATCACCAGCCCCCAGATGACAATCCCCGTGAACGGCACTGCTACCCGAGCTGCCAAGATGAGGGCTAATAAGAAACTGGACGCACAGGCCAAGGCGTTTGCGGAGTTTCAAAGACAAAACTCGGCAGCAACAAGGGCTGGTAGAGCTGTAAAGAGGCGAAAATTAGATGAAGATGCAGAATTTTCAACTCCACGAAGGACACTTGGCACCCGGATGAGTAAACGGTTGCGACGTTCTTTGAATGATGAAGATGAATGGCAACAAATTCCAGATGAGTGGCTGGACGGTGACGACAAGGCGCCACACGCGGCAGGAAAGACAGATGCTAGAAGTGAAGAGAACAACTTGGTCACTGACGAGGATAATACCGTCCCTAAAGCCGCAGAGACGACCAAGACGAAGACGGGTTTAGAGAGCGATGCAGAAAGTATTAGTGATTTGACAGAGCTCTCTACGACGTCCGATCGAACTGATGACGACAAAGAAGCGGATGAACATGAAGATACAGAGAAGGAAGATGAAACGGAGAAGGAAGATGAAGCAGAAGAAGCCACAGAGGGGCTTGACGAACAACAGCGACAGAGTCCATTAAATGAAGAATTCGTGGAATGGGAAATGGTGAGTAGAAGCGTCCCTCAATCTGAGCTTTGGAATAACAGAAATATTGCCAGATATGCTCCACACTTGAGGAATGGGAACATATTGCGGAACGATTTGAGAAGGCCACATACTATGCAGAAAAGGCATTGTGCAAGTTATTGTCTAATCACATCGTACCAGCTGTTATCGAAGACCTTCATGTGAGCTCATGCCTTTTCCTCCCGAGAAAGTTTTACCAAGTTCCGAACAGGAAATAGAAAAGGCGAAACTGGAAGCTGAACGGAAGAAACATGTTGAAGAAGCTGTTGTCCATCGCAAACGGTCGTCGAGAATTGCGATCAAAGAGAGTGAAAAGGAGGAAGCTAAACTTATGGCCAAGCGGAAGACGGAGGAAGTTGAGAAGATGAGCCGAGCCAAAAGACTGGAGATGAGACAGAAGAGGGAAGAAGCCGAGAGACAGAAGAAGGAACAGGCGAAGGAACAAAAGCGACTAGAACGAGAAGAACGGGAGCAGAAAGCTAGGAAGGACCTCGCGACCTATGGAAGGTACGCATTGTGTAGACTTTAATTTGAACTCTGGCTCAAATAGTATCTCAGCAGCATAGGTACATCTCGAGAAACATCTACCAGCTCTACCCGTGTCGCCAAGGGCTCTCAGATCAATGGCGACTGGGAATTAAATTGTGAAATCTGTCACAGGCGTGGTATTAATCAGGTTTGCAGGATTCCTTGTTAGCGCAGTGTCGATGCTCACTCTTTCAATCTAGGATGATGGTGTTACCATCATGTCTTGTGGTTCTTGCAATAAATGGCAGCATATTCCGTGCCACGATGCAGCAGATCGTGGATCAGGACGACCTCCACGGAATTGGGAGACCGAGGAGTTTTTTTGTTCGGATTGTTCTTCACGTGCGGCTGTAGGACTGCTGTCTCAGCGGGTGGACCAGAATTACCAGCCAAATTATGCTCAAGCTAAAGTTCAGCTGCGGTGGGACCATGGACGATCATCGCCCAAGTTACCGATGGCGCGTCACCCTAATGACTCGGGATTTCACCGGGTTCGACCTGAGCTGCCAAGTTCGGTCAACGGTTACCATCAGCCTATGAACAATGAACAGTACCCCGCAGTGTCACCGTCCATTGCCTCTAATTCATATTCTAATATCACCTTCTCACATTATCACCCACAACGAAGAGGGTTTTCGTCATCTCCAGGAATGGCTCAACAGCATCAGTCACAGTTGCCCCCGATGCAACCTCACCGTGTCTCACACTCCCCGTCTTCCGTTCTTCCGCATAATCCATCTGTCATCTACACTCCACATAATAATGCGCTGACGAACCCCCAGACGCATGCATATGGTTCTTCACCTGGATTTAATGACACATACCACCAGCTTCCGGCTATGCCCACCCCCGCTCAGGTAAATTCTTCCCTCATTCCCTGCTGTCACTGCTTACTTATTGCGTGCCATAGAATGGTATTGCGGGTTCATCATGGGATACACCTCGGGGATACTCCAATGCGCCTGGAGTGAATTATCCTCTTACGCCAGGGTACAACATGACACAAGATCCCAGACTTTTTCACCACCAGCAACAGCCTTCCCAGCAATGGGGATATAGCCCAACTACTCAACCTTCGCATCACCCCACAACGAATCATATAAAATTGAATGGAGCCAGCCCGACCACGGATTACAGTATATAGATGTGCTGAGGGACAATATATTATACATACAATCTGTCGATAGTCATTTACATATCTTTGATTATAGTACTTCCAACCTCTGTCATTGTGTTGTTCTCTTTCTTTGTTGTTCAGGGTGTGTGTGTACATATAGTATACATGTGCCAACTGGTACATACGTGATTGTACTATTTGCATTAATGAACGAGAATTGCTAGCGAACTTGTTTATACATCTTGAAAGGTGAGCTCGACCACGGAAACGGGTCATTGCTCCCGTCCAAGTCTGGCTCCTTGCTGGTAAGTAGAAAGCGCAGATCAGTGATAGCGAGGATAAAGTGGCAGAGAACGTACTCCTCAGGACCCAAGATGCGCAAACCTCGGATGTGGGTGTCTTTGCCATTCATGTGATTTGCAAGCACGATTACTTGAAGGATATACGCCTGAACGGCTTTGCTGTAAATACGGGCAAGTTAAATGGACTACTACTAAAAGGCGATGCAGCAGACGAACAATCCTTCTCCGTCATTGTTCGGCTCAGAAGAGATGTCAAATGTAATCCAGCCGTCCGGTTTTTCAAGCGTGACTACTCGCACATCTTGAAGGTCCGCGGGGCCTGTTCCCGCACGGACACACATCGTAGAAGGGGTGTATGAATCATCCAGTGGAAAGCAGAGGTAGATAGACAATTTTTGGATGGAAACTTTGGATGGAAACTCGACTGTTATGAAATGGGGTTGGGGTCCGTCCGAGCTGGTGAATTTGTACAGCTATGTCAGGAATGTAAGAGGGTGCTGGGATGTGAACTTACTGCCAGAAGGTGTCTGGATCGTCGTCACTTAGACATTCTGCTCCGAATCCGAACTTGAAGGAGGAAACGGACCATTTACCGAATCCGCCTATGTTTGGCCAGGGTAGCATCGGTGCTTTGCGTCCTGCGGATAGATAAGGAACGTGTGGCTAACAGCAATTTGAAGCGATTGTGAGGATGCTTTACAGACCCATGTGAACGAGAGGTGTTCCGTCATTTGGAATGATGTTTGGGACTATGTTCACGCCTCCGGCAGTGACCGTTGGATATGGCTGGACACTGGGGTGGTGTTGTTGCGGTTGTGGATCGTCTGGACGCTGTGGAATGGCGAAGTCCGCAACAAGATGAGGAATTGCGGCCGCAGATGCAGACTCATCCATCATAAGAGTGACTATCCACCAGAGGCAGACGGAGTTTTGAAGTTTCTTCGGAAGCGTTTTCTTTTATCTAACCGATTCAAACGTTGTCCTGGCAGAGTTGGTGCAGTGATGGACTCTGGCTTGGCTTTGGACGAGTATCAACGATATGGCAGGCAAATGATCCTTGATGGTTTTGGGTTACCAGGTTGGTGTACTACTGTGTTAAGTGATGACTTTTTGACTTTGGCTGGTTATGAAGGTCAACTCAAATTACGACGGTCAGCTGTCGTCGTCGTCGGTGCCGGCGGATTGGGTTGTCCGGCATTGCAATACTTGGCTGCTGCAGGTGTAGGTTAGTTGACGCGCCCTGAACCTGTTCACTGCCGTCCTGAGAATAATTTGTATCTTAGGGAAAATAGGAATAATAGACCACGACATCGTAGAGTTATCCAACCTCCAGAGACAGATTCTGCATGCAGAAACTAGACTTGGTCAACCAAAAGCTTCTTCAGCTGCTCAAGCAATTAAACAGTTCGTTTCAATTCTCTGTCGATTTGTGGCACGGCAGTGATCATACTCTCAGAGTAAATTCCCTTGTTCAGGTCGATATTCACATCCTCACTTTATCGTCACTTAACGCGGTTGAATTGTTGAGTCCATACGATGTCATTCTGGATTGCACAGACAATCCCCCAACTCGATATCTACTCTCAGATGTGGCTGTTTTACTCAAGAAACCTTTGATCAGCGGAGCAGCGCAAAAATACGAGGGCCAGCTTTGCATATATAATCTGGGAGATCAGGGCCCGTGCTATCGATGCCTGTTTCCCAAGCCTCCGAAACCAGAGTCTGTAGGAAGTTGTCAGGAAACTGGCATTTTGGGCGCCGTGACTGGGACTATTGGCAACTTACAGGCATTAGAGGCGATCAAACTAATTACAGGATTGCACGGTGTGTGCAGGTACTTACTTATCAGTAATTAACGCTCACTGTTGGTTACTGGCAGATGGCAAGCCGTGCTTGTTGTTATATTCGTGTCTTTCTCCCACACCATTCCGGAGTATCAAAATTCGGTCGAGAAAGCCTGATTGTTCTGCATGCGGAAACGGTCGCCAAAAGGAACTGGATATTGAGAACACAGATTACGTTAGTTTTTGTGGTGGATCGAGCCCGAACTGGGAGGAAAGAGGGCTAGTTGTGCTTGACCCTTCAAGTCGAATACGGGTTAACGTGCGCAATCCCCCCTCCCACCGAACGTATGAATTCTGTCAGCTGATATATGTAGGTTAGGAGCTCAAAGATCTTCTGGCGTCCAAGTCCAGGGTGAAAATCATCGACGTCAGGTCGTCGGTTGAATTTGGCATTTGTCATTTGCCAGGGTCCAATAGTGAGCAAAAATCATTACTTGATAAGAATCTATCACGGGTTGAAAGGCTTCGACAGACATTCCGTTGTCCATGCTGGTTGCGAACCCTGCTGAACACCTTCCTGAAAATGAGACGTGTGTAGTTGTTTGTAGGCTTGGAAATGATTCGCAAATCGCGCTTGAAGCATTACGGAGTGTCGCTGGCAGCGATATGGAGAAGGAAAGTATCAGAGACTTGGTCGGGGGACTGGTAGCGTGGAGTAAGACTATAGATAACCAATTTCCAATATACTGATGTGTTTGTGTATGTTGTCCAAGAGCTTTGTAAGACGCCTTGTTTCTGGCCGTCATGCCTCACAATCATAATCATGGGTGCGGACATGAAGGTCATGATCACGACCACGACCATGGCCTTCCAAGCGATGTGCTGGGCCATCAAGATAATCTCTTCAGTCATATTGATAGACAGAATGTTGTCGCACTGAATGCTTCCGGAGAAGGTCCAGAAATAATAAAAGCATGGAACCACAGGAATGACGAAGAAACAGTAGGTCTATTAGACCCTTCCCGTGTCTCCTTTCTGACCTGTTGACTGACAACGACAGTATCTGGAATCTGATGCAGATGATCAAATGTATGTGTGCGTGGCTTTTTCCAAGGATGATCTCCTTCAACTTATCAAGTAAAGGATTATACGCGTTCCATTCACTGGATCCGTCAAGCTTCGAGCGTTGCTTTTGAAGGCGGGTCCGCAAGATCAAACTCCCGCTAAAATCGTCTTGGTGGGGTCTGCCATTCGAGCGGTTCAGATGATATTTTTTATCATTTACACGCTATCTGTCAACAGTTTGCAAACGAAAATAACCTCGACTTTGAGGATGTTGTGGATCGGAAGCCGACTCAAGAATTGACCATCGCTGATACAGGACGGGAAATCGGAGAATACCAAGTAATGTGCGCTATCCTTTTTGTATTATTTATTTGATGAACGCGCGTCCTCTAAGTTGCTCCTTTATGTATTACCAGGTCTGCCAAGTTTACTAATATTTCTTGTGTGACGCTGTTCGTTCCTGCGTCCCAAGGTGCTGAAACAACTCGGATTTACTACGTCGGATTTTTGGGGCAATGGAGTGAAGTACGTTGTATTTTTTTCCGTCCTTTGTAGAATGCAGATCTAATGGCTGAAATACAGCGAAGGAACGACCCTGTCGTTGCCGTCTATGAAGCCCGGGCTAACTTGGCGGATCATGAGAAAATCCAGGGCACAGAAGGAAACTTCAGCACACCTCAGCCGTGAGTTGGGCTCATGGAATAACGTTGTGATGGTAAAGCATATTTTGTATGATGTAGTAATTATGAGAGTCCGAGCAAAGTCTTGTGGGGATAGGCGCTTACTGTGTCTTGGTAACTTCTCTCACATACGGTGATCATGCCAATACCAATCACAGTTTTTACTGGATTTCTCGGTGCCGGCAAGACGAGTCTTATTCTGTCGTTATTACCACGACTACCTAAAGACTACAAAGTCGTCCTGCTGAAGAACGAGTTCGGAGATGTTGAAGGTTAGCTTATGGGAGACCGACTGTGGTAAACATACAACTCACGCACAAACCGTTCAATTGCGCTCTCTCTCAAGTTGACAGCCAGCTCGCGAAGCAGAGCAGCCTTGCAGCTGTGAATGAGATCCTGAACGGATGCATGTAAGTTTTTGCGTAGCAATCATTGCCTCTGAGAGGATGGTGGCAAGCTCTAGATCTGCAGGTGTTGTGTCCTTGTTGGCCAGATGGAAACAGCCCTTCTAGAGATCCGAGGTTCGTTACTGTGTTCTTTACATCGAGTACGAACTTGCAGTTCCAAGAGATTAAACTTCCGACAGAGCGGTATAGACCAGATAGAATCATTATAGAATGCTCTGGTTCAGCGTTCCCTGCTACCCTCGCCTTCCAGCTACGCAAACTAGAGCGAGACACAGAAGGCGACTTGAAGATGGACGCTATATTGACTGTCATAGACGCAGAGAACTTTATTGGTTACGAAGATACCTCGCCTACTGCTCGAATGCAGGCGAGTTATACAGATCTAATTCTCGTTGTAAGCTGCACCGAACATTTGATCATGTTTAAATTATGATTTGATTGATTCGGTTTTGGGTTTTTGAAAGAATAAATGGGAGCACATATCAGATCATGAACTGGACATTGTTCTCGATCATTTGCATACGTTGAACGATCTCACACCGAAAGTACGTGTTTCGAGGGAAGAAGGCATAGACCCGACTTTGGTTCTTGGATTCGATACCAAGTTGTTTAGTGGAGTGGAGGATGAGAGAGAGCAGTCGCTAGTGAAAGGCGATCATAATGAGGAGGTGCAGACGATGTCAATTTATAGAGGTCGTTCGGAGTCGAAGCCACGGCATTCACACCAGCACGGTCACGACTGTGAATGCTCAAGCTCCATCGGAACTCTCACATCGGATAGTGATTCGCATGGACTCGAGCAGGAGCTTTTGATAGAAGCACTGAGTGCACTGCCGAAGGAGAGTATCTGGCGGATCAAGGGGTTCATCCGTTTCTCATCAGGAGAAACAAAGATCCTCAATTGGGCTTTTGGGAGGTACGAGCTGACTCCTTACGAGAGTGACGGGCAGCAGACCGTTCCTTCAGTAAAGGTGACAGTGATGGGCGAGAGGGGCGAGATGAAAAGATTTGCACAGAAGTTCGCTGACAAGCTGGGTGCAGAGCTGTTTAAATAGAACAAAAATTCTACTAGTTGTGATAGTGGAATGTAAGGACTAGCGATTGGGAATGCAACCGAGATATGTGGACAACGAATGAGTTGGTTGTTTGTCATTGAGCTCGCCAACAAACAAGTGAAGAAAAAAAAGATACCAACTATGAGATCTGCTTACATAATAGATAACCTATTTAGGAATGATACTGCGAAAATAACCTAAAATCCAACAGATGACCATTAACTTGAAGTCGAAGCGCCCTCCTCCTGCTGTGGAAGTACAGCTTCATCTGTCTGAGCCTGTTTCATCAGTTTCTTCCTTGCACGATGCCTCGCCGATTTTGAGAGTTGTCGTTGAAGAGGTGGTTGGTAGCTTTTGATAGGAACGATGGGGATTAATCCCTAATTCGTAGAAAACGAGAGGCAGACTCACGTTGCGCCTTTGTCGACGAAGTGCTGTAATTTCTTTCTACACAGCGTTATCTTCATATACACGGTCCGTTGTATCCTCACACTAAAATAAAATGCCAAGTGAGCATAGCGATTAACAGCAGCGAAAGGACAAGGTACTTTTTCAAGCCAGTGATGGGATCTTGGATGCTCAAGTCTGACGAGGGGTACAAGTCTTCCAAACAACCTATTTCATTGTACTGGTGTACGCCATAGATGCAGGGGCTCTTTTTAGCTCTTAGACGTTGAAGATGCTCGCGCTTGATGATCTCAGCCACGGTAATAAGACGGGGGATAGTAGCAGGAGTCGAACTAGATTTCCCCCGTTGCACTTGAGGCACCACGGCGTCCGTGGGCTGTTCTGTCCTCGCTGTAGGAGTCTCGGTGTTCACGGTTTCTTTGATAAGAGGAAGGGTGTGTAGAGTCAACGGTTGGTCTTCATGTTTCTAGACAATGATCTCTGGAAATTAGATGAATGAAATATTTTTGAAAACGAAACGTGCATCTAGAAAGTCGAGTGCGAACTCGACCCAGGTTCGAATCCTTCCGTGGCTAGTAACACGAATCAGATGAGCATCTTTGACAGTGTCTTGTTCCACATGAAGGGCCATTCTGGACAAAAATCAGAAATCATCTGCATATTTTAGCAGTGTCGGCAACAATCGCGAAAGTACAACGCGGTTCAAAATTCCCACATCAATATGTTGTGGCCCAGTATTATTAGCACTACAAACAAAATGATACAAATTCTAAGCCTCGTTCCAAATAAATGCGGCCGCTTCTTCCACCATTTCTGTAACACACTCATGTCCAACGTTTGGTAGAATAATAACCTTCTTTCTTCCGGTCTCTCCTACATTGAGGTTCTCCACAAAGTTCTTTGACGCTGACCAAGGCACCAACGTGTCTTTTTCGCCTTCAAGTACTAAAATCTTCTTTCCATAGAAAGGATTCAACGATGAATCCGAAGAGGCGTAGTGAAGACTGGCAGCTGGATCGTCCTTCTGGATTAGCTGCAAAAACGATTTCGGCACGTACGGGGGTCCAAATTTTATGCCGCATTGTTCGGCTCTAGCGGGCATGAGCGCGAGGAAATCCGGACAGCCTATGATCGGGATGCCGAGTGTAAGTCTTGGATCTGAAAGTGGATGATGAGTGAGCCCAATGACATACTTGATATTCTTGGACTGACCGTTTTTCAGAGCGATCCAGGTAGAATGTCCACCGAGACTAATACCTGATATCATCCATTTCGATACGGTTCTCTCCCCGTTAGGGAACAAATAAGCAGGCAGATAGTCAATTAGGAATGACACATCTCTGGCGCTCCCCGCTGGTTTGAAGAGGACAAATTTAGCGAACTTCATCGGAAGGACCCGATATATTGGAACGTACTTTGTATACTATACATATCTATCCTGTGAGTTGTTGATGAGTAGGTAGCGCAAGTATCGTAGGGAATAACGATTTACGCATGCTTGTCGTTGTTTTGTTCTGGTTTCTTGGACCATGAAAGGTTTGCAAGTGAGGAAATGATCCGAGATCCATGGTTGCGGTGGTCCTGTCTTTTTATCAGTACCCAACTTATCATGACAAAGGTAACAACAGAAGGGGACTTGCAAAAGTCACGACGACCAAATCCAATTGTTGTCCACCCTCAGACTTGACCCTACGGTCATGGATCTGCTGCACGAGGGTGTTGGCGCTGATTTCTAATTCAGCAGCAGAGCCCATACGTCCATGCAAGAGAAACAGAACTGCCAATGGACAAGACGGAGGAATGTCTGCAGAAGGGTCAGAGTAGACATGTACTTGAATCCCACCAATGCCGAGAGTCTGCTTTGCGATGGTCATGATATATCTAGAGCACAATTGGATGATGAAAGATCAGTAATATTCTCCTGGTTCGTGGGCGAGGAAGCTACTAGGGAGAAAGCACAAGACTACCAATGATTAGTTTGAATCGATACACGATAAGAGGCGGCGTAACCCCCGTAGAGGGCCCGGCACTGTCACTTGCTGGCTGGCGCGGCCCGGTTCCAACTTGTGGTTTACAAGACACCTGAGACTGAGCGTGTTGATGCATGATGCATCATGGCCCACTGGCTGGCGGCAAAGGCACTTCGACATATAAACCGCAACCGCCAAGTCAATACGACTGCTCGAGTCTTCGTTTCTTGGGTATTCTATCACATTAATCCGAAATGCTATATCCAATACTTCAGTTGCCCACGGGCCACCTGTGCCAACTCAACTTAGCCCTCACCAAGTTTCAGCCACTCAGCATTCAAGTCGACAGAACATAAAGACTCATTCGTAGTCAAAGGAGAGCCACTAGCTGCCATAACTCGGGCGGGATATGAGATATCGTTGTGAGACAGGTTAGTTTAGCATTCAATACAGAACGCTGCGCCCAATTCCGAAATTATTTCATAATCTTGGAGCCTTCATGGCACATCATCGATAAGTAAGAACAACGCGTTGTTGAGTCGCTGGATGACCTTATGTATATAATCGTAGTATATGTTCTTACATAGTAATGATGGAGAGACGATCAATTTCGAAGAGACATTAGTGACAAAGGTCCACAAATGTATCATATTACAGCTGAACACCCTCTAATAACTAGTCTAAAAAAATGATGTGCTCAGTCCCAATATTATTAAAGTGGTGCGGTGGACGCGCGAAGAAAGGTATATCACGGGGGACGCGATAGACAAGGAATGATAGCGATGAAGACACCGTCGCATTTACCAACGTTCTCTATTTCCACCATATCCTCCCCCCCCTCCGCCATTGAAACGTCCACCCCCTCCGCCACCACGCCCGCGTCCCCCGCCACCACCAGCATATCGACCTGAGAAGGCTAGTTGATTCACCATGCATGAACCTGGTATAAAAGATACTCACTTCGTCCACCTCCGCCACCACCAAACATAGCCATCTGCTCCAGTTCAGGCGAGACTTCAGATTTTGATTCACGCAAAATACCAATCAGTTCTCGTGCTTGCTTGGCATTGTCTGTGGTGAAGTACGTGTAAGAAGTTCCTTTCATGCCGGCACGCTGTGTCATATAATCAGTTGTATTGCAAGAGAAAAAAAAAGGGAGTCTCACTCCTGTTCGACCGATCCGATGAATGTAATCCTCGCAATTGTTTGGGAAATCGTAGTTCTTTGGGGGACGGTCAGGCATGTTCCAAATGAGAGAGAAATGACCTACGATGACATATCCTACATCCTTGACATCTTGATTAAGGAACGCATTCAAGTGCAATTTCAGCAAAGGAAGCAGGAATGAAGGTTGACAAGTCGCCAATGAAAGACAGGGCAAGCGAAGACAAAGTGATCAATAAAAACCAACAACAAAGACACACAAGCGCTTCGACACGATGTGACAATTGTGAACCGTCAAGAGTCCAAGGGATTGCGAATCAACCGAGAAGGAGAAAATGCGGTTGAGACACAACGAGTCCAGGTAAAGAAACAGGCAAGTTCTTGTTCACACTTCAGCCGCGAAGAAGTGTGTTCAGAAGTCCCAGATGCTATCGAGTCCATAACCACTGCCATACCAAGAACGGAAAGGTTGTTCATTGGAAGGACCGTCTACAATTCCTCTATGGTACCAGAGGTCATAGTCGGGCCATGATGGAGGTCAGATGGATACCCTGAGCAAAGAAAAAAATAGGGATTCTAAACTTGCTTATCTTGACCTGTTCCGTCCCTGGAAACGGACCCTAGACCTAAAATCAAGCGGTTATATCGTTTCTCGGTTGGGACGGGTTCAACCCGTCCCAATATACGTACGTGCAGAAACGACCATAGGGAGAGGCGAGCGAACTCGATGCCCTTATTTCAGTATTGCACAAAGAAGGGTCGCAGCGCTTGTTTAAAGAAAGAGAACACACCAAGACCACGCGATGCGACATCTGTTGCGATAAGAATTGGAGAGCGGCCAGCTTTGAACTCTCCCAAAACCCAATCACGTTCACGTCTACACAGAAATTAAGCAAAAATACTGATGATCTTGAAAACACGCACTGTTCCTTGTCACCGTGAATAGCCAGAGCAGGCCAGCCATCCATGCGAAGGTACTTAGTGATATCATCCGCTACCCGCTTCGTACCCACGAAAATTAAAACCTTGGCGTTCTCTTGACTGATTTGATCCAAGTGTTTAATCAACTTCGCGCGCTTCTCAAATTCGCTGCAAACAGTGACTACTTGTCGAATGTTGTGGTTTGCCGTAAGTTCCATGGAACCGACATTACATTGGATAAAGTCATGCAGAAAATCCTGCAACGAAGATAATCAATATGGAAGAATAATGAGTATGCATTACACACATTTGCAAGCTTCTGAACATCTTTTGGCCATGTCGCGCTGAACATGAGCGTCTGACGGTCGGGACGGATTTGAGACACAATTTTCCTGATCTGAGGTTCGAAGCCCATGTCTAACATGCGATCCGCCTCATCCATGACCAGGTAGGTGATCCGGCGAAGATTAGTTTTTTGAGTTTCAAGCATGTCGATTAGACGGCCTGGTGTAGCGATAACAATCTCAACTCCTCGTTGGAGATCTCGAATTTGTGGCCCCTTAGGAGCACCTCCATATATAGCAGTGTTACGAATACGTGAGTTGGACCTGGAAGAAGATATCAATACACGCAAAGTTATTGTTAATAGACTGACGTACCCAAACTTGGTACACTCCTGCTGAATTTGAACGGCGAGCTCTCGTGTCGGAGCAAGAATCAAGGCAATGGGACCATCTCCAGGACTCAGCAGAGGCTGACTGTAGAATTAAATAGGGATAATCAGGAATCAAGAGAGGTTCTAGGAAGGTCGGGGCTTACGCGTTAATGTGTAACATAGCAGGGAGAGCGAATGATATAGTTTTGCCACTTCCGGTCTGAGCAATAGCAACGACATCTCTACCAGAGAGCGCCATCGGCCATGCCTGACATTGAATGGGAGTAGGGGAAGGAAAACCTTGCGCCCGAATCGTGGACATAAGATATTCAGGAAATCCGACTTCATCGAACCCGGTAACAGGTCTGGGTACGTTTCTGCCTTGGACCTGGAAGGTTGGAAATCAGTGAAATGGAGTGAGCACAAAATTATGAAAACAAACCTTTATCTCTTTTTCCTTTCTGAATTCCTCGACTTCTCGATCTGACCGGGAAGAAACTCGTTTGTCTTCTATATAAAAGTTCTTCTCAAACCGCTCGAGCTTCGTATTACCCCAGTCGACGTTACGAAGACTCCCGCCCAAGTTGCTCATTTTGTCGTCGTGGCCACCATATCCTCCACCGCCTCCATAACCACCATGGCCACCACCATACCCGTTGCTGTAACCATTGTAGCTCTAGAAAGGGTAAGTCGGTATAATGAGGGCAATAAAAAAGCTGCCTTACCATTGCAAAAGTAAGGAGAGATAGCAACGAAAAGTGCAGGTCGAAGTGGATTGGCAAGAAAAAGTTTACAACAATTCACCCGCAAAATGCCGGTGACGCGTTCGAACCTCGCCGACGTAAACTATTTACTCCCTCCTGCACGTCGCACCACCGCAACCAACTGGCATCATGGCTGGGATCAATATCAACTCTATCACTGAAAATGCATCCCGTTTTGGGATGCGCTTGCAGGAGTCCTTGTCAGAACATACTAGAGATATCAGCCTGACAAGAGCAACAGGCTCTGGTTTCTTTGATATTACAGAGGACAAACTCAAAAACATCCGTCAACAGCTCGAGTCAAACAGCGACCGGGAGAAGCTGGATGCAATGAAACGTCTTATCGCGGTTGGTACCTATATGTTGTCTTCGTACTCGTGATCCGCTGATTTTTCAAAGATGATATCCAAAGGTCGTAGTGTGTCAGAGTTCTTCGCCCAAGTTGTGAAAAATGTCGCGTCAAATAATCTTGAGATAAGGAAGCTGGTCTATATCTACCTTCTCAGATACGCAGAACAGGAACCTGATCTTGCGTTACTCTCTATCAACACGTTTCAAAAGGACCTCACAGATCCGAGCCCCCTTATCCGTGCAATGGCTCTGAGGGTGCTCAGTGGAATCAGGGTGCCTATGATTGGAAGTATCGTTGTGCTGGCTATCAAAAAGTGTGCCGCAGATATCAGCCCATACGTCCGAAAAGCTGCTTCATTGGCAATTCCGAAATGTTTTAGGTGTGCACGGTTGACAAAACTTGCTTATCCATGAATAATCATTCTCTTATCAGCTTAGACCAGAACCATCAACCAGCACTCATCTCTATAATCACTACGCTTCTCAGAGATCGGTCGTCCTTGTCTATTGGAACCGTCGCTGTAGCGTTTGAGGCAGTCTGCCCTACACGCTTGGACCTTCTTCACCAACATTACCGTAGGATATGCAGGCTTTTGGTTGATGTCGATGAATGGGGCCAAATAGCGTGGCTTAATCTCCTGAACAGATATGCGAGGACTATGCTACCTAAACCACTTATGATTGTTAAGGAAGGGAAAGACCTCGAAGAGGACGTGGACGCCGACTTACAGTTGCTTTTAACATGTTCTGAAGCATTATTTCAATCGCGGAATCCTGCTGTAAGAACGTTCGCACTGGTTCATTTCCCCTGTAAGTTCACATTCTGTAGGTTGTTTTGGCAGTGGCACAAACATTCTATTATGCGGGACCTCCTTCACAAGCTAGCAAAATTGTGCAACCACTGTTACGTCTTCTTGTAACCTCAACAGAAATCGAGAGAGTTGTCTTGGCATATCTTCTTGTCATCTCGCGAGCTCAGCCAGTTTGTCACAAATTCATTGACAGTCGCTTTGACTTAAGATCTATTTTAGAGCATGATAGCATCCTACTACTCACGTTTTCTCATTCGTGCATCCGACATCAAGGCCACCAAGGTATTGAAACTGAGACTTCTGATGTCTGTCGTTTCCCTGGAAAACCATCAGATCCTACTGCGCGAGTTCATAGTATGCAGTTCATCATCTCGTAATTCAGAGCTTATTGCTCAACTCCTCTTTCAGCACTACGCGGATGATTCGGAAGATGTCCTCGTCGAATCTGCCATCGGCGCTATTGGATATTGTGCTCGTGTTGCACCTGACTGTACTCAACAGGCTTTGAGTGCTTTGATGACTTTCATCCAGAGCAAACATGGTCGGCTAGTCCTTGCTCTCGCTACATTCGTAATAGATCTCATTCTACTATTTAGACCTCATAGTCACAAGCGCAGTGCTGGTATTGAAATCTTTGGTTCAGACCCAACTAGTGCAACAGAATTCTTCAGTAACCTTTCCACAATCACAATCTCCGCTATCTATAATCTCCCGTCTAAGCTATATGATCAATGATATCAGGCATCCAAAAGCTAAGGCTTGCGCCATATGGTTGGTAGGTCAATATGCTGCGTCAAGTTCTCAATGGAACGAGGTAGGGATCGAAGGGATTGTGGAGTGGGCACCTGACGTCCTTCGAATGACAGCAAGATCATTCACTGAAGAGGTAAGGGATCCCAGTCATGAAATATAGTACACAATTGGACGCGTTTTTCTCCAGACACCTGGCGTTAAACTCCAAATTATTACTCTGGCGTCCAAGCTCCTTATTCTGAACACGAATGATCGAATATTGAGGACGCTTTGCCGTTACGTATTCTCCCTGGCTCGATATGATCTGAATTACGATGTGCGAGATCGGGCACGTCTATTGAGTACATTACTTGCTGGCGTCACATCAAATCTTTTCACGGAGGTCGACGAGGATACAAGGGAGGATCGGGGCGGAGTAGTCTTAAGGCGAGAACAGGTGAAGCTGGTGCTGTTTGACGGTAAGGCAGGGGTCGTCGAGAGCTATTTCCAAGAAGGTAACATATCATCTTGGTCGAAACCCCATGAGCTGTACATTCTTTTGCATTCCAGAATCGGACCATAGTACCCTGGGATCTTCTAGCCTCATTACTGGCAAGGACATGTCGAGGGAATACAGCCTCCCGGACTGGCTCGAAGAGGGCACAGAGTCTTCGTTACGAGATTCAGAAGACGATGTCCCGCAAGTGCTCGTATATACTCAGGGTGCTGGCCCCAAAGTGATATCATCAAACTCTGCGTCCCCAGTGGTATTAACTCCAACCGGCCGTCAGTCACCTGCTGTTTTCGCGCCTCATGGAGGTGCGAAAAGTACGTGGACAGATCTGGATAAGTTTTATGCTGACGAAGATGAGGAAAGTGGGGATGAGGAAGATGATAGCGACGACGTCGAGACTGAGGTCGAAGAGGAAGAAAGCGATGCAGAAGATGTAGAGGGAGAGGATGAGTCGGACGAGGATGGTTCAGACAGTGATGAAATAGAGAAAAAACAATAAGTTTTCTTAGGTAGAAAAATACAGTTTACTAGACATAAGCATCCTCGGGGAGGTTGTAGTATAAAGGCTAGATCGAGGTTAATTAACACCGTTTGATAGCAATTATGAGAAGCTTCACCTGATCAAATACATGGTAAAAATGACCGCGTAGACCTTCACCGTAGTATTCCTGAGGGAACCACTATAATCCACGTTAGAAAGTATGTATATTAACAGGGGGTTAAAAATCTTACATGATCTTCAGGAAGGGCTTCCTTTGGACAACGAAGATACAAAGCCTCATCTGTATGATTAGTGACAGCGTATCCATGTTTTGGAACAACAAATTGGCCAATCTGGAGCTCCGTATCCGTCACTGAGCCTCTGGAGACTCGAGCATACGCAGTCCGGTATAGTCCACGGAAGAATATATATTCGCACCTAGCATCACATCAGAATCTGTGGAATTATCTCTACACAGATTTTGCTTACCATCTGTCAAGGTCAAACTTATCTATGTCATATACTTTTCCATCTGTTGCAAAGATCTCATAAGGAGCCGCTGAGGCTCTTGATTAGAACACTTATCACTGAACGAGTGGCAGAAATACTGACGTCGAGGAGCGTGAGGGGCTGTCACCACATAACCAAGGTATATGACGGGTTTAGGATAGGATTCCGACATTATCCGTGCAAGCTCTATACTTTGCAACTCACGATCTAGAGGGGTCTCCTCTAGAAAAGGAGTTAAGGGATTGCTTATTTGACACTGGGAAACGAACCCTGGCCATTATGCGAGACAACAACGCTGACTTCTGTCCCGTAGATATCGAGCACCGCTTCAATAGCTGGTGCCAATTCACCGTCCGGAGAGGGCAAGAGAATATGAGTCGATTTGATAATGGGAAACTGGATGCACAATTCCTGAGTCTTATAGAAACCAGAACTCGATATACACTCACCTTTGACAGAAGAACTGCCCCCCAGGTGTGGGAATTAGGTCCAGGACCGACATCGACGTACTGACAGGTGCTAACATTATTAAGGAAAAGAGAGAAGAGCTATCAAGCCAACTTGCATATCCTAACTCCTCTACCACGACTCTGGTACTATAGACACAGACGTTAGCACAAATGCCAAATACTGGGGGGCTAAAAGAACGTACAGGTCACGACTACCATAGACTATTCGCTGTTTAGTAGTAAGTGTGTTAAGATAGAAGCCATAGAAGCAGCTAGAAAAGCTCACATGGAGATCTGTTTCCAGCAATCCAACAATGTCCAACTCCATGTCCCTGGAGGATTCAGTACCATATAAGGAGAAATAAAATATCGTCACGTACTTGAAGAGGTCCCTCATTTTCCTTTGGCTATCTCTTCCATTGTTATCAATGCCGAAATGAACTGTCCATATTCCTGCATTGACAATTCTTCTTGTGGGCTTGAAGGGTCTAGGTTCTACAGGCTGGCGATACAGCGTCACGAGGAGGGAGGTTAT
>QGOD01002484.1:1690-18721 GCA_003313065.1 Sarcodon sp. MG97 | reverse complement strand
GACTCTGAAGAAACCTGGTAAGGTGTAGTGACTTTAGAAGACTAAGATTCTTACAAATCTGTCCTCTCCCTTAGATATACACCCCCAGGCACGAAAGCGTACGCCACAGTCCATACACTTGCAAGATAAAACAAACACACAATAAGGAACACAACAAAATATGTTCTTCCAAGACGCCCCCCCTTTGCGGCTTCGGCAGTTTGGTTAAGCATCGTAGGCAGTACAGACATCAAGAAAATAGAGAAATTAATCCCTCCAGCATAGCCGACCCAATCGCGGTATCGATACATAATATACGCGCTGATTGCGCCATATAAGAACCAGAGGGGATGAGAAAGTATACGGGATCGACGGAAGGACAACGAAGCAGGCAAAGATAATCCTAAGCATTGCGCTGTGAGAGTGAGACAACCGTGAAGATGAGGTACGGGTCCTGTGACAGGATACCCTGTCCATGACCAGGCGATCAGTGTGCTTGAGTCTATCAGCATGTTGTGAAGGGTGAATAAAAGGCTGCCCAAAGCAAGGGCAGGCCATATCCAGTGGCCGGAGGGAACCTGTGTTTGCGAAACCTGCGTTCGTAGTTTTATATCCCGAGGAGATCTTACAGAAAATTCCACGAGTGCCACGAGTGCGATCGCCAAACCGATTCCGTTATACCCACCGGATTTTTCGTCAACTAAGGGCCAGACTACAGGAAGAACTAATCAATGGACAGAAATGCACGAAATTACCGAATGAAAAACCTGGGTTGTTCGAATGATTCGCCAGCTTGGATATGGATGATATAATTAACCCAAGTCCGAGTACTAGTTGCAATGAGTATCCATATCATAGAAAAGCACATTCCCACTCACCAACGCCTTGATAGACTACATCTTGGCCAGACCAATCGATCACGACTCTGATACACATACACGCATTAGCGAAATTTACGACCCCTAGCTTTTGCAAGGGGTCCCGGTACAGATATGCAATCAAACCTGCAAACCCTAAGAAGGATAGAACAACCTTCCCCCAATGAGTGAACGCGAACCGTCGAAAAGCTGAGATGCCGAGCAGACACGGTGAAAGGTTTGATATCAAGGATGCCTCATGTCCCGCAATTGCAAGTTCCCACACAGAAAAGTAAAAGAAAGATGGTGCAAGGGAAGTGAAGATCGACCAGAATATATATGCTGTTATCATCACTGAGGAGGCGACAAACATCAGTGTAGAGACTGAGCTTACATAAGTACAAGTCTGAAACGAAAGAAATGAGGCTCATCCATTGCGTCGGTTGACTACCATAATCAACTCGCTCGGTCACTTCTGAATTGTGTTTTGAAGGGACTGCAGTAGTAGTTTCATGATTTCTGGATCAAGCGAGTAAACAAATGAAATTGCAAGTTTTATGGGAAATGCTTGTACACTTGAGTGATAGATTTTGCTTCGGTAGTAATCAGGATCTGAGCAGAGGTTCGTAAAGGCAGAAACGGAGAAACACAAAAAGCCTACTTGTAAATTCGCTTCCTTGAAGTCGATCCCAGTGATTGAATCGTACACCACATCAAGAAGGATGAGAGCCCATTCGAAAAAGCTGTATCGCGTATAGGCTGACGGTATTCGTGAGACAGTAAACATATGAGCAAAGTGGCTCGCATACCTCCAGGCACTTTATGAACCTTGTGTTGTATAAAGAAGTACACCATGGGGATCATCGACGTGAAGAATCTTTGAGTCAAATGGAAAGAAAGATGAGATTATTGGGTACATGCGCGAAGCAATAGATCAACGCACATCGCAGCTACGCGTTTCCTATTAATAGTGAGTGCGATTCCTTATTGATAGGTAATCCACGCTTACCGTTGTGTTCGAGCGCGTACATTGGTCAAAGGAGTGCACAAGATTCCTCCAAACATCCAGGGAATATTGCATAAGATGTATAGAATCATAAGAATATCGTGGGCGTCATGGTCGTCAGTTGAAGTAATATAAACCCAACCACCGCACGAGAGTGTCCGAACGACACCGGTATAAAACAATAATGTGGGCCATTTGGATGATGTGGTACGTTCCAAAAGAAAGTATTGGAGAAAAACTAGAGCAAAACGAGGACCAGAGGTGATTGCAATCAGTATTTGGAACACACTCCGCTCAGGGTACCAATCTCCAATGCTATAAGGCCAAGGGTCGGTTAGTGATTACGCGCAGATAGTAGCAAGACCCATACGTAGCCGAGACGCTTGGAAACCACTCTTGAGGGTACCCAGCTACACCATTTTTTACGATTTTCTTATAATGGAAACAACAACCAAGAACGAGGGCCGAGATGAAAGCGAGGAAAGAAAGAAATGTATGAACGGTTGCGACAGAACTTGCTGCAAAGGAGAGCGACTGCTTTTGACGAGACTTAACCGAGTCCTTCATGTTTAACAACTTGGCCGAACAACAAGATGTTTAGGTAACAAGCCCTTTCAAGTTGAACAGAAGCGCTCTAAACGCTCTTCCATTAATATTAATTGACCCTCCGGGTGGGATCCGAAAACTTTCCGTTTAGGATGCAGGGGCTCAAGTGAGAGAGTCGTCGGAACAATGCGCATTTCCAACAATAAATGTCTACTACCTTATTTCTACAGTAGGCTCTTCTGCTTACGGCTCTAGAGAAGCAGGAAACGTTCCGTTCTCTCGCTGTTCGTCCCATTTGGATATCTATGTCCAGCGACGTTAGAATGTGAAACGATTCCAGTGAATGACGATGACGACGTTGACTTACCCATTCATCTGCGGGAGAATGTCGTGAGTCACAGGATCGAAAGTCGCAATGAGAAAACATACTAGGACAAAGGGAATTGTAGGCTCTTTTGAATTGCTTGCAAGGGGCAAAATCCTCGCCCTTTGCAGTTATGCACTTGAAATAGTCGGTGTAGTTTTGGAAGCTAAACAAGGCACTTGAACAATTGAAAAATAGTCTATGATACTGGGTGGTACGCACCAGTGCTTGGTTTGATTGGTGTTTGGGAACCGGGCTGCTGATTGTTAGTTCGGGAAAACATGGCTCATAACGAGTCGCATACCGTCAAAGCCAGCAGTCTGAAGAACGTATTTGCTAGTTAACCAAATAAGTTTCGTGCATGTCCAAGCGCGTAAAAATAGCATACCTTGCAAGGTCGGACTCGGACATTGCGAATAACTATGCAGGAAGGGTGAAAGACAGTGAGTGACTGTTAGAGAAGTTTGCGTGACAAGAAGTTCTAAAGTTGACTCTCGCTCTCTCATCATGGACGCACTCAAGGCTGAGATCGCTACTAAACGAAAATCTATGCAAGATGATTCCATTCGACCGTCGAAATACATGCGAAGAGGTGACATAGAGCGACTAAAAGAGGAACAAGAGCTGAAAGCCCGAGAAGAAAAGGAACGTCTAGCGGCCTCCAGTGCAGCTGCAACAAACGTTCAGAAAGTGAGTCTGCCACCAGAGATTCTATCACTGCGCCCAAGTTAACCTTCAATGGAGAAAACAGGCCTCCTCTCGTTCTCTGTCAGCATCGCCATTTCCAGATTCGATTTCTTCAGACTTCCCCAACCCTGAATCGGCGTATAATCTCTCAAATGAAGAAACCATCCGTCGTCTCAGGCTCAAGGGCCAGCCAATTCGCTTATTTGGTGAAGGAGATCGCGAACGTCGGCTTCGCCTACGAGCTTTGGAACTAATTGAAGAACGTGATTCTGAACGTCTCGGTGGGCAGAACGATTTCAAGAAAGCACTAGAAGATGTGGAAAATGTAGAAAAGCTGTTGAAGAAGAACGCAGATGACTCTTCCAAAGCAAAGAAGAAGACTGAAGATGGAAAGGATAACAAGGATCAAGTTGATGTCCTGGATCTTGAATTGCTGAAAACAGATCCTCAGAAACTTTACCCTATCATTTATTATGCGTTAAAACGAAGGTTAAAGGAGTGGGAAGAATGGATGGACGAGCGGCCCGGTTCGTTCGTCGTCTGGCCATCTTGGAACGCATCATTGAACATTCTTTGACAGAAAGTGTTAAACGCTCTACACAGGGAAAGCTCGCATCCGCAACTCAGCTGCAGTCTGCTGAATACCTCAAACCTTTCTTCAAAATGATTCGCCAACGTGTGCGTATATATCGTTGTTGTCTCTCATTATTCGTTAACGTTTCCTAGTCATTGCCGGACGATATGTTACCTCGAGTTGCCGAAATCGTCCATCACATGCAGAAACGACAATACCAGCGGGCTAATGACGCATATCTTCGACTTTCTATTGGTAACGCTCCATGGCCAATCGGTGTTACCATGGTGGGGTGAGTCACTTTCCCTCGGGGTGTATATGCATGATACTACAGATGATAATAGGATTCACGAACGTTCTGCTCGTGAGAAGATTTCTACCGATCAAGTAGCCCATGTCTTAAACGACGAAGTCAGCAGGAAGTATATACAGAGTCTGAAAAGGTATGTCGCGTCGACTTTGATTAGACTGGTTTCATTCACAAAGACTATGTGTGTACCAAGGCTGTTGACTTTTTCTCAAACGAAATACCCTCCGGAAGATTCAACACAACTGATGGGCTGACGACTTTTCAGCACAATTTTATGTATCGTAAAGTATGTATCGAGGTGTATATGCCATATCCAACGGTTCTTGATCGATACGCATCACCGTTTTCCCTTCTTACCTCTCTTTCGTCCACCATTGTCCTTGCGCTCAGGCTCTGCTAATGCATGTCCAGAGTCTCTGACGTGGGCAAACAATTTTGTTCGACTCTCGAACATCTGCTCGCAAACATTGCATTTCTTTGAGCCGGCCAGGTCGCTGTTAGCGTCGCTGTTACATAGTTTCCAGGGAATATTCCTTACAATAACATCCAAGTCTTTCTGGACTTTCTTGGCTGCTTCACGAGCCCTCCGCTTCTCCCTTTTTGACAGTTCAACGGTTTGTGATGGATCGTCATCGTTTCTTTTCTGTGTCGGTTCACTGGGAAGAAATGCATGATTTTTAGCATTTAGGTCATCATCAGTATTTATCACATCTCCTGTTCTATCGCTTAACTCTCCAATTATTGGGTCAAGTCTTTCCTGTCGCCCTTGAGCAAGCCTATCCGTCTTGACTCTTGTTGGAGTTTGTTTACTAGGCATTTCTCCTTGTGAAGCGAGCTCTTCCGTCTCTGCATGTCGCTCATCTGACGATTGGTTTGATTTCGGTGATAGCTGCATATGTTCTTCCAGTGGCAGCGACTGGTGGGGATCTTCAGGTTCCCGCTCATCATCACTGACATTGATGGTCTCTTCCAATTCCAGCACTTCTGCTTCTTCTTCCATTTCTCGCTTGAGAATTTCTACGGCTTTCAAGTGTTTTTTACTCCTCTCATGACTTTCCCAAGCCGCTTCGCTCTTGAATGACTTGCCACACGCGACACATTCGAAAACATCAGGGCTTTCGACTCCCTCCGCTGCTGCCCACTCGAGATCTGCAATGTCCTTGTTGTAATCACTTATTTTCTGCCAATCCTGCTCCACATATGATGTGTGTGGTGGGCTGCGTGGAGTATTTGAACCAGAATTCGAAGCCAAAGGCTTAGGTAGGGCCGTGGCGGTCAACTGTGATTGGTAGGCCAGGTGAGACTTGTAGCGAGGGTCGCGTTTGCGGATGAACATTGCCAGTGACTGAAGACAAGTCAAATTTCTCCTAAAGTGAGATCACATAAGATGGAGAACGCCTACCCTGACTGCATCGTTGTATTCTCTCCTTGCATCATCTCGTGCTTTCTTGTTTTCTCGTTCCATCAGCCTATGTATCCAAGAGTTTAGTAAACGGATTGATGTCAAGTGTCGAAAAAGGTTACCTTCGAATGCGACGATCAGGTGCTTCCGTGGTATCCCATGACTCTGTCCAGCTAAAATCCTTAGAGGTACTAAAGTTGAGCCAGGCGCTGTAGAATGTGCGGGTATCTTTACGATCCTTGGTTGCCCAAATCGAGGAGGAATCACCAAAAGAAGGATAGGCATCTGGAGAGATATCGGACCACTGGGATTCGTCGCGAGCGAGACGAGCAAAGAGGTTACAATATATCGTGTAAAAGCTCTAAACATTGCTGATTAGCGGTCGAACAGATATGATGAATTGCGCCGAACATTTTCATTATGATCATCGAAATTGGACCAAATGGAGGTGTCGAAAAATGAAGCGAGGTGACGAACTGTCAATCCGCGATCTCGCCCCCGAACAGCAGGAGCCCCTTTACGGATTTCATCGAGTACAGTCTCTGCGTCTGGTTCTGGTATGAGGGAAGCCCGATGGCTATCGTACCAAGCACGCTCCTACTTGAAAATATTGATCGTAATCGTGGTCAAATGTGTGTGGGTGATGGAGGCCTACTTGTTCATCGCTGAGAACCTGTACGAGTTGCCATCACAGACTAGATCTCCAGTCGAGAGAAGTGTATGTCACGGACCTCGTAAGCCTGCTGTAACAATGCAAAGCGCCGTGTTGCCCCTTCAAGGTCATCCTGGTTCTTGTCAGGATGATGTATTAATGCCAATTTGCGAAAAGATCGCTGGAATCTGGAGTTGAGTCATTGTAACTAGTCTGAAAAAAAAATCCGCATACCTTGATTTCATCAGTAGTAGCATTCTCCTCTACTTGAAGGGTAGCGTAGTAGTCTTGTACAGCTCCGGAATTATTGTCGTTTTCAGCTTGTCGGTTCGCAGTGGATTCCCGAGCACCCATGAAGCACGACGGATATGTGGATCGGCAGGATAGCTTAAACTATCGTTTGCAAGCCCTGTTGTGTGGAATCAAACACCAGAAGAATGTTTTACAGAAAAATCACAACGCGTTGCTCTTAATTGGAAGGCGTTAAACTTGAAGGTGGGAAACCGGAATCTGTGACGTTGAACCAAGCTCTCCAAGCTCTCTCATGTCTGACTTTTTAAAACTTGGCTCTTCGTCTTCTGCTGTTGGTTAGCTGCTATTTTCTACTTTTTTTTTCTTATATTCACGTCTTGCTTCCCAGACACAGAAGCCAAGAAAGAGGCGTTCAAGCAGTCTCTTCGCAGCGAGCTGGCTTTTGCCAATGCTCAACAGCTCATCAACGTGTGTAACAAGCACATGTCTTCACCCATTATGTTCATGGCAGAATCTAGGCGACTAATGAAAAGTGTTACTTGAAGTGCGTAACCAAACCTTCGTCATCATTATCCAGCTCAGAGGAGGCGAGTTGTTTCGCGTTCCTTGTATGGTGTGCAGCAAACACTTATTATCAACTTGGCCTCTCCACAGGTATGCCTCGCACACTGTCTAGATCGCTATATGGAAGCTTGTATGTGTTTTGCGACTCTCACAAATATACATCCAACTAATGGCTTGGACCTCTAGTCAATATCGTCAGTCGAGCTTACACAGTTCGGTTGGCAAAGGAACGAACTGATCTTCCTACGAACAACTTATGAGCACAAAATCAGGAGAGAATGAATATATGATCGTAAATTGCACAGTGCAATAAGTGTCTTCCGTCGAATAATAATTTACCAAATCAAAAGACATAATGATAGAAGGGTTGAGACATGATGTTTTTTTGTCACACATTAGTTACATAAGCTAGTGCCAAATATAGTAATTCAGAGCGATTTTTTATATATAATCCTTACTAACCTAACTTTAACCAACCTTGACAGCCAACTTTACAACTAACTTAACCTCCTGACCTTCATCCAAACACTTGGATAAGCGTTTTTGTTAATAGTTCTTTGTGACAGGTCCTGTTTCAAACGAGGTAATGTGTGACAAAAAATTCTGTGGAACCACCATCTCGTCACATGATTATTGTTTGACTGAATGCTGGGAGCCGGAGACAAAGGAGAAAGGAATGCATGATGGCCTGAACAGTTGGGGACGAGCTGGCCAAGTTAAATGATCGCTGTAAGGCAGAGGCCGTAGACAGACTACATCAGGACGATTCAGGGCAGGATTAGTCGAAATCGTATGGACAAGAGGGAGACTTGCAATTGAAATCCTCGTCGGAGCAAGTAATGTGCAATAGCATCGAAGGCTGCCAATACTGAACATTCCGTGTTTCAGGTGATGAGTTTATTTGCCCTCTGATAATTGAAGCAAAGTCCTGCAAGGACGACAACGAGCATGCACTGGTTGTGGTAGCAAAACCACATCTAAACAGATTAATACCAGCGCACTTCCAAATATAGTTGACATGAGGAATCGAGTTTTTGACGGATCAATGGTTCTGTTTGGCCTAGGATGCTGCTAAGGCTATTTTCAGATCCAAGGAACCACAAGAAAGAAACAGACGGGTAGCGGGATCAACGTGAAGCAATTCGTCTGCACTGTGTTTTCGAATTGTGTTTTCTCTGGAAGCCTTGTCCGTAACCAAACTGTTTCATCCTGATGCAAAGCAAGGTTAGCATGGCACATAGCGCGAACATTGTTGGAACGCAGCATATCATCTTATCGGGTCGTTCAGCCAGTCTCCGATTTGAGGACATCTTCAACACGGACCACAACTTCCGTAGGGTAGGTCGAGATGAAGGTTCTAAGTCGACACCAAGATACGTACTCTCACAGGATATTTGTGGGACCTTGCTGGAACCTAGCACATTATGATAGATAAGAAATAACACAGATGATACCTCAGAATACCACCGGCCCTCTCATTTCCGATCGCAAGACAACAAGGATACTTACTCAACATGGCGTGGAACATAGGAAGAAAAAGAAAAGCAAGCCAAAAGCGGAAAATATACTCTCCAAGCACAGGTAATGTGCGCGAAAGGTCCGCTCGTCTTGTATTATCGCGGCCTCAAACCTAACATTTGCGCAAAGACTAATACCTTTGTCGTTTTGAATCGCGCTCCTCATCAAAGGCTCCAGGGCCTTCCCGTTTGAGGTCGGAACGATACCCACCACCATATCCGCCGCCGCCTCCTCTTGGAGGACCATATCCTCCACTACTACCTCCACCAAAACCGCCTCCGGGCGGCCCATACCCACCTGGACCATTTGGACCACCCGGGCCACCAGGACTTGGCCCGTTGGAAAATTCATTGAAACTGCCACCACCTTGGTATCCAATGCCACCTCCACGACCTCCTCTGCGATGCCAATCAGCAATGGATACATTGATGCACACTGAGAATTACCTGAATCCACCACTAAAGCCACCACCACGTCCGCCGCCACCTCCATATTCATCTCTACCTCCTCTAAATCCGCCTCCTCCGCCCCGGAAGCCTCCACCACGCCCACCAAATCCGCCGCCTCGACCACCTCGAAATCCTCCACCACGGTCGCCACGATCGCCACTACGGAATCCTCCACCTTTAGGAGGCGGAAGTGCAGGAGCTTCAGGTTTTGGACGACCACCCAAACCACCGCCAAGTCTTCGAGGTTTCCATCCGCGAACGGTTCGACCGCGTTCAACATCAACTAACACCCGCTTGCCCATGATCACAAGGCGGTCAGACTCTTTATAGGCAACTATACCAGTTCAAGTCCGAAATGTAAAAGAAGTAAAAAGTTAGCCACTGTTAAAAGACTATTTATATGCATTACCTTTCATGTCTCTCTCTCGCTCGAATACGATGAATGCATAGCCTCGACTTTTTCCTTTCTTTTCGCGTACAATGCGTACACGCTCAATGGATCCAAAGCTTTCGAATTCGCGGCGAAGGTCGCTTTCTGTAGCGGTCTTTGGCTATGAGCGTTGAAGTGTCAGAAGCAAAACACGTAGTAGTTATACAGAGCACTTACCAAACGAGCTATAAACAGGGTTTTATAAGGATCTCCAACAGCTTCCGCGTCATCCGCTGGCTTATCTAAGACCAGGTTAATGGGTTTGTTTGAGGAGAGTAATCTTTGAGACTCACAGGTCTCCTTAGCAATTTTAAATTCTTCGGCCTTCTTCTTCTTGCGTTCCTCCCTTCGCATTTGTCTCTTCGTCTCTTCCGCATAAGTGAAAGAGGGTTCTTCACCATCTTCCATGTCTTCTGCCTCGCCCGTGCTCATCATACCAGCTGTTTTACTTTCTCGTAGCATTTCCAGAAGGGGACCTACACCACTAACGTTCTTTTTCGTGATGCGGTCGACATCTTTACCTGCTGGACGAACATATGGTAATGGTGGCCTTGGAGCGAAGAGCTTGAGAAGATTGGGAGGGAGAAGATGTGTGCCAGGCATTTGGAAACGGAATAGCGCACGGTGGTCGATCCAACGAGATTAACCAGTAACTAGTGTACTAAGACTATGGCGACGTTGAGAAACTTCGTTGTTGAGGAGTTGTAGTGAAAAGGGCTCCACGTGGTGAATCCTTCCGTGAAATCGCGCTTGCTTAACAACGCCGAAGTGAGTGCGGTTCCAGAGTTTTGCTCCCTGTACTCATCGAGTTGAATTGACAGTATGAGGGCCATACAGCTACGACTAGGAACATTCTGTCGCTGTAAAAACACTCGACTGTTTTCCAATGTGGTAACCGCAAACAACAAATCACTCGTATTCTCCTCGTTCTTCAATCCAAACGAGAGGTGGTCGACCCGAACGTTTAATGGAGTTGTAGATGGGCTATCTATACGGCCCTTTCCCACTTCGAGTAATTCTATACGTTGTCCTCCCCCGATTCCGCCGTCTGCATATCGAAAAGCCCCCGCATTAACTTCAAGGAAACTCTTGAAAATATATGCCCAACTGGCCAAAGACCGACTTACGTTTCTAGTCGTTCTAACATCTACGGCTGGTGTGGCATTATCTCCCCTACCTACTACAGTCCATACGTTGTTATGCACCGCAATCGGAACGGCGCTGTGTTCTGCTGCAGCAAACACTCTTAATCAATTACAAGAGGTTCCATTCGACGCACAGATGGCCAGAACACGCACGCGTCCCCTTGTTAGGAAGGCTATTAGTCCTCTTCATGCGAGTTGTTTTGCTTTGGTCACTGGGACAGTTGGTCCTGTGATTTTATGGACAATTAATCCCACCACCGCTGTTCTTGGAGCATCGAACATCGCTCTTTATGCGGGTTTATACACCTGGCTAAAGCGGAAAAGCATATGGAACACATGGGTCGGAGCCGTAGTTGGTGCATTGCCACCATTGATGGGCTGGACGGCTTGCGGAGGTCATTTACTTCCTCTAACAATGGACTCCTTGGGATCCTTCCTACCTTTATCTGTGTCGAAAATCTCACAGATCCCTGTGGATATTGCAGCGATTGACAATCCTCTTGCACCATTCGCATTATTTATGTTACTGTTTTCGTGGCAATTCCCTCATTTCAATGCTCTCGCGCAACTCCACCGGAGTTCCTATGCCCAGGCAGGCTACCGCATGCTCTCCGTTTTGTCCCCACTAAAGAACGCCCTTGTTTCACTTCGTCATGCAACATTGCTCGTCCCCATTTGTTCTATCCTCGTCCCGGTGTCAGGGTTAACAACATGGACCTTTGCTCTTACTAGCTTGGCGCCAAACGGCGTGTTTACAATGGCTGCGTGGAAGTTATGGCGCAGGGGAGGTGATAAGGAAGCAAGAGCACTGTTTCAACACAGTCTATGGTACCTTCCTGCTATCCTTGGGCTTATGATGGTGCATAAGAATGGTATGGATTGGTTGGAGTGGTTGAAACCATTTGAAACCGAGAGGACAGAAAGTGAAGAGTTGTAGTGGCGCTATTTCAATGCTTTTTGTATGATATGCCTATCTAACATGCTTGGGTTATGCATATAACATGCTGGTTGTGATCTTGACTCACGTTAGGCAGTTTTGACCTTGTTAGCTGACCTCGCGGCTCGTCTCTTCCGCTTCAGAGTCTCAACTTTGCTCTTCAACAGTGTAACCTTCGCATCTGCTTCCTCCTGGGCTCGTTCCTCTTCCAAGAGGCGATCCATGATCAACTCTCGTTCTTCCTGCTGCTTAAACTTCCGCAGCTGTTCTTCATCTGGAGGCTGCTGAGTAGATACGTCTTCTGGTTTCTGTGCTTCCTGATACTGAGAGGGTAGACCTTCCATTGTGTCGTTGAGCTGAGGTTCGGCAACAACTGTGGCCATTCCATATGCTTCGCGCTGTGAACCGTCTTGAGTCCGAGAGGTACTCAGCATTGCTTGTTGGAATTGCGCCCATTCCAAATCGAGGGGATCGTTGTTGGTAGTGGCCGCAGGTGCAACCGTTGCCGTGATGACAGGTGGAAGATCTTGCTCATTATCTGAATCGTCCGATGAAGTAGTTGGAGGTGCGCGCGAAGGGTCGGAAAAGAAGTTCGCAGGAAATCCACCATTCGGCTGGGACCTTTCTGATAATATGGACTCTTCTAGCCTCTGTTTCTTCAGTATTTGGTCACGAGTTGCGATGGTTTCTTCGACCTCTCCGACAGCTTTCCGTTTTGGGGTATCGGATAGAGCAAGCTCTGCCTCTCCCAGCTTTGAGGTTTTACGAGTTTGTTCTTCCTTCATTTTCATAACATTAACACGATGGGCTTTGCTGGCTACATGGCCATCCCAGACCGAGGCTTGTTTGATCGTTGTACCACAAGCCATACACCGTAACTGGCCGCTGGAGGAGTAAGATGCCAGGGGATGTGCGACCCGTGCTTCCTGTCGTTTCGCCTTGAGAAGTGCGCGTACGTTTGACATGTGCAAAGCTGAGGATATACAGCAGTGTAATAATTGATGGTAAAGGATTGAAAAACCAGACACGTGTTGACTGGGTGCTCATTGGACTCTTATTGCAACTTGCAAATATCTAGGGCATTACGCGTTACTAAGAGCCGTACAGTAAGGTGTATAAGGGGTTCAAGGCCATGCTTAATAAATTTACCATGTATTACTGTCTAGGCTTGTTCAATTTTTGTCAGCAAAGATACTTTTTATCGAGGATGTGGAGTAAGACTTGGGTCGTTCCAAAGCTAAGTATGTAACAATAAGTATGAAAGAAAAACTTGGATAGTTGGAAAACACCCACGAGCACCAAGGGCACGGTCCCAGATCAGTTGCGCTGCAACACCAAATGCGCGCGAGACACCAAATAAGACGGTATAGAACTCCATTTGTGTCAAACCATAATGCGTCAGGAGGGCACCTGAGTGCGCATCCACATTAGGCCATGGGTTTTTGGCTTTGCCAGCCTAGGAACATGTTTTGTCGATTAAGGCTATTGCTAACAAACCAGAAAACGAACCTCAAGCAAAACATTAGGGACAATGTTAAAGACCTGGTTTACAAGTTTGAATAAAGGATCGCTGGGTAAATGCTTCAAAGCAAATTCCCTCTGTGCGATGTAGCGGGGGTCCGTTTTGCGCAAGACCGCGTGTCCATATCCAGGGACGACTTGACCTCCCTTGAGGGTGGACCAAACGTATTCCCGGACGGCCTCGTCAGTGGCATTTTCGCCTATGGCGGCTTGCATTTTTCGTAGCCACACTAAGACTTCTTGATTAGCAAGGCCATGCAGAGGACCTGCAAGACCGTTCAAGGAAGCGCCAAAAGCAAGGAAAGGGTCAGACAGGGCGGATCCAACAAGCTTCCCTGCGTGTGCGGAAACATTTCCTCCTTCATGGTCACTGGAGTACGTGTATAAGATTGTAATCTAGTCTGTAAGAGACAGAAACACACCTGTGGATGGTGATATACAGTCTCATCAATTCAACGAAAGCTTCGTTGTCACCAAAGCCGAGAAGAGTGGCCAGATTATGGGAGTAATCTTTGTTAACATCAATTGCGGGAAGCTTGCCTCGGCCGAATACGTTACGATAGATCCGACCAGCGATGTTGGGAAGCTTAGCAATTCTGGATAAGTTCAATAAGGGACTGGCTTTAAATCTACACCGAAAAGGATGCATACAGGTCCATGGAATCTTCAAAAACTGGACCCCAATATTCCTTCTTCGGGATACCTTGTGCGTACGCTTTTGCAAAAGCGGAATCGTGATTTAACTGTTTAAACACAAATAAATAAATAAGATGGTACTGCATAAGACACATAAAACATACAGCTGTGACAGCCAAACTGAATTGGCTCATGGGATGAAGTGTAGGAGGACACCTGTCCAAAATTTCCTCCACAAATTCGGGGATGGCAGCACGTGCAGCCCAATCTCTCGAGAGCGCATTTACTTGTTCTTGTGTCGGGACTTCGCCGGTCAGAAGAAGCCAAAAGAGACCTTCTGGAAGAGGTTCGTTGCCGTTGGGCGCTTTTGGGAGGAGTTGCTGACATTCGGGAATAGTTTTTCCACGGAAACGGATGCCCTCGTCTGCAAAAATGAGCAGAATACCAGGAATTTGCAAAATTATACATACCAGCGTCAAGTACCGAACCGTCCCATATGAGAGCTGGAAGGCCCCTCATACCACTGTGAACACGTCAGGAAGATCCTATGAAGTCTTGAAAAAAGGTATTGCATACCCATATAGGTGATCTACGATCACAGGACCAAATGTCTTCTTGCCATGTTCTGCTCTCGTTTGTTTAACCTATAGAAAGCGAAAGCACCTAAGCATAGGACTGTAGAAAAGACCCAGGAAAACTGACGTTTTCAATTTCAATGGGAATAAGCTCTGTTAGTCTCTCTTTGAGAGTCTGGTGCTTTGATGACGTCGAGGCAAAGCGACTCGACGGGAATGCCGCACGAGCAATGGGGCGAGACTGGAGAAAGCAAGGTTCGTTTACAGAGTAATATGAAGGGGAGGAAACTAAATACCTGTTTGAGGACAGAGCGAAGGGGCAACGACATGTCGGAACAAGGTATAGAGAGGATGGAAAGAAACGGAGTTTTGAGTTGAAGTTATTAAATCTTTCTGTCCCACGTGGCCCCTGATCCTCGCAGGCTGCCGAATCATGGGGAAGAGGAAAAGAAAGCAACAACAGCATCAAGACGAGCCTCAAGAGCAGGAGAATCACAAGGTTATACTGCCCCAAGTAATCCTGCATCTACTCACCAACCCTAGAACATCTTACTGATGAAAGTTTAGAAAAGACACTACAGACAGCGCGCTCATGCAAATCCATTTTCAGATCATGCTCTAGATTATCCTACCTCTCCAGAAGAGGTCCTGTGGTCGAACCACTATCCTGACGTATCTGACTCGGTAAAGGTGCCAGAGTTTGCGGATATCGGTTGTGGTTTTGGTGGTCTCTTGGTAGCACTTGCGCCTCTATTTCCAGACACCCTCATGCTTGGTCCGCTTCTTCCCGGCACCTGTGTTCCCTCGCACCACTGATAATAGGTTTTTTCAGGCATGGAAATCCGCGTACAAGTCTCGCAGTATGTCCGTGATCGTATCGCCGCACTTCGCGCAAATTCCGAGAACAAATCGTATAAGAACATTACAGTCGTTCGCGCAAATTCGATGAAGTTTTTACCCAATTACTTTGCAAAAAAGTCATTATCGGCAATCTTTTTTTTGTTTCCTGACCCTCATTTCAAGATCCGAAAACACAAAGCTCGAATCATCTCTCCAACGCTGCTTGCCGAGTATGCTTATGTCCTTCGCCCAGGCGGAATTGTGTACACAATAACCGATGTTGAGGACTTGCACTATTGGATGAAAACTCACCTAGACTCGTTTCCACTGTTCGAGTCCGTGGATGAACAATCGTTGAGAGCTGACGGAAAAGGTCAGATATTGGATGCAGTGTGGAACAGTACGGAAGAAGGCAAAAAAGTGGATCGAAATGGAGGTAAAAAATGGTTGGCCTGTTTCAAACGGGTAGAATCTGCGCGAGAGTAGGGTAGTAATCCCAATTACTTAACCAGACATGAAGAATAGGACAGGGGTGTATATAGGTCACGTGTATGAGATGTAAAAAAGCCCCTACCCCGCAGTAAGTAGTACCACAGTGGCGTAGCCTACTGCAGGCTCTTTCTTTCTCCATGTCCAACAAAGACTACTACGGTAGCGGTCCCGCGCAAGGTCAATATTATCCCCCTCAAGGTATGCTCTTATCGGTTCTCTAAATATGCCACCCCATTATTTTTCCCACCCAGGCCTCCCTCCTGGTCAAAGCGGTTATTATCCCCAACAGCCCCCACAGTCGTACCAAGGGGGGCCCGGTCCATACCAACAAGGTTATGCTGGGCCTGGTTATGCCCCTCAGCCCCAGCCGCAGACTGTATATGTGTAAATATATTTTCCGATTGTACGCCCTACCTAATCTTGTGCGCTTTAGTCAACAGGAAAAAAGTGGAGGAGGTGCATGTACCGCCTGTCTAGCTGGTCTCTTGTGCTGCTGTTGTGCTGAAGGTACTAAAAGCTTCTAATTTTCATTCTGTGATGAGATTGACGCAATGACGTCTATGTTTACAGAATTATGCGACTGTATTTTCTGATCCTTCGAAATCAAGCTCTCAGGACACTTTTCCTCCTTTCTTTACATGTCAAATCCATATCGAAAATCCATCTGTAATATGTAGAAAAACTATTACTGACTTTCTTGTATCGTTGGGTATTTTGCCAGTATTTCTTGTAACGAGGTGATACCTAACTCTTTGATGCAAGTAAGAGGGATGACTCCCGGTCAAGATCCATCTAGCCGGAAAGAACCAGGCGGTGGGAAAACAAGGCGTATCTAGGCCTAATGGTGCCTTGCATCGAAACTCACCCTGAACTTGCAACCTTTCAAAACCATAGCCCATCAAAATGAGACTTTTCTCGATAATACCTAGTTCAGTCTCTTTCACACTAGTAATAATCTCTAGAAACAGCAAAAATACTAGTGGAAACAAACTCTAATCAAGAGTCCAGATCCTCTCTGTCCTATTCTTTCTGGCTAGATAGACTTTTGATTGGGGATGACTCTTAACTCCTGGTCAAAAGTCCGTCTAGCCGGAAAGAGCCAGATGGAGAAAATCTAGACTCTCGTTTAGGGTCGTTTCTGCTCGTATTTTTGCCATTTCTAGATGTTGAAAGAGTGTAGACGAGATTATTACTAGCGTGAAAGAGGCCGAACTAGGCTAATATATTATCATCTTTCTGGCTTGTTTCAGCTTGAATTAATTTATTGTAGTGCCAATCTGATCTAATACATGCAC
>QGOD01000457.1:67399-77841 GCA_003313065.1 Sarcodon sp. MG97 | reverse complement strand
GCTGTACAGGCTAACCACCGACGTGTCTCATCGACGGTCCGGCCGCCTTAGAAGCACTTCTCAGACATCGATCGTGTGTCTTATACATTCAGCAGACACCTTCCTCGGTACACGTGTTGTCCTCGCTGCCTCCTCGCGGTGCATATTATGTCTTGTGCCACGAAGTATGAGTTCGTATTTAAGCATGGCTGTCTGCCCCTAACCTCGCCAAACCTCTCTGCCTTACTTTATAACCCACCAACACATTCCATTGACGACTTTGTCTAATCTCTCCCCCACCGCTCATTCCAATACCCGGGATTACGATGTCCAATTCTCCCTCTCCACGGCAATCCTTCCGTAGCCGTATGGGCGCCGCGGTGCGTCGGGCGTCCGTACTTTCAACGCTGTCGAACACCAACCTAAGACGATCTTCGTCGAAAAGTTCTTTATCCGACTCCGGTAAGGATTCCAAAAGCTCTTCACTTAAAGTAGGGACGACATTGGCGCCGCCTGCAAATCCCGGCCAAACTGTTATCAGTCCTGTTGCTGAATCTCCTGCCCGAGAGATCGTCGCTTCCGCTCCAACTCCCACTGGTCCATCACCATTAGCAAGTGAGGATACACCTCAGCCTGAAAATCCACCCAATCCAGAACCGGCACCATCGGAACTACCAGCAGAACCGCCATTCGCAGCCGAAGCCCTGACTGCGGAACCTGAGGAGATGAAAGTTACATCCCCGGAAACGACTAGAGTGGCCGCCGAAGCAAGCCCTCCTTCCGAACCACCTGTTGCATCTACTTTTGAGCCTCCCACTGTAGAGGCTGGCATCGATTCTCCTGATAAGGCTTATGGCCTTCATCTTTCGCAGCCTGCAGCAGAGTCAGAGAGTGATCACATGGGTCAAGAGGAAACCACAGCTCAAGTCGCCACCGGTCCTCCAACTGCAGAGGACCCCGAGCCTTCGGAAAATGACAACCACGATACCGCGAGCTTGCCCCATACACCACCCCGTAGGACTTTTGCTAACGCAGAACCTGTGTCGTCTAAGCGCTCAACCGCAAGCTTGGGAAAGAAAAGTGCTGCCGAATCCGGCCCTATGTCTGAAGCTTCGGCCAGCCCAGGAGAGATATCTCCCAAGCCAAGCAGAAGTTCTCTGGCATCTTCCTATGGATGGAGTGCAAGAGCTGATCCTAATTTAAGTCGATACGTTTATAAGAACCGGAGTAACGGTGATATAGGAGTCGGTTCTAGCGCTCGGTGCGCTCGTGTTTCTACTCGATCATTGTCTGATACTGATGTCCAGACCTTTCTAGCGGCTCTATTGACGACCCGTTTGTCGATCCTCCACCCAGACAACCAGATTTATCTCGCGTGGAGAGCAATAAAATCCCCGAGTATGTATCTGTCCTTGTCGTTTCAGAACAAATTTGAATATCACATCAGGCCAGAACCATATCAGCCAGAAGAAAACCTCCCGGAACAGGCTCTGTACATTCCTGCCCACGTATCTATGCCTCTCCCTCCCATTCACGACGTTATCGCCTCTCGGTAAGCGGTGTATCGGCTTGCATACTTTTTCAGCTCCTGATTCACAATTCGTTAGGTCTGTTCGTACAGTTCCTTCTACTTATACAATGGCAAGCCGTAAAGTTGACATTGCTATTGAAACCGAGTGAGCCATGTTCCTGCTTCGACTGAAGTTGACCTAAAACAGGATCTTTCCCCCCTAGCGAGACACGTCCCCTTCTGTCAAAGCTACCTGTTCCCCATACTGTCGAGCACGGGAAAAGCGTTGAACATGCCTTGCAAACATACCCCAACGACAACCCCTGGGTTAGTTCCACTGGGACGCCTTTGCAAACGCTTGGATGGAGACACATCACTCTCCCTGACAATACCGTATACTTCATCCATCCCGGCATGCATATTACGACAGATGTGGATTTACGTATAACGAAGAAGCTGGAAGCGATGACAACCTATCTGCAACACAGTCAACCCGCGGAGAATGTCTTACCACCTGAGGGTTGGGAGCTTTGGTTGGTGGACGCTGGCACCACGAAGAATGACTTCACACCAGTCAGAAGCTGGGTAAACCATGCAGAAAAGATCTTATCTTTTGATTCTCCTCCTTTACTGGAGCTTGAGAATGGTTCCACTTGTCAAACGGATGCTGCGAGTGATGATCGTTAGTGCTGCCATTTTCTGTTTCTGTCTAGATGTTCACCAAACCACAGGACTTGACCTTGAGTACCGATATTGGGCTTTCATGGAGTCACATCCTGCTCATGTACCACTTCCGCCTAATGCCCGAGTTGATGCTTTGGATGCATTAACGTGGTCTTACACAGGTCTGTGTACTCTAATCTATCCAACGTTCCACTGTGCTGAAGGGTTACAGATTGTTTACTCCCTTCTTCAAGACCGATTCCACCGCCATTCGCACAAGATGAGTGTCAAGAACTTATGAAACTCCTACGTTCCTTAGGTATGCTCCACGCGATCGCCTCTTGTCTCACTAACGGCTTTCGCAGGCCTCCCACAAGACTCAGACTCTCAAAAGGTCGTTCACACTCGAATCGTGTCTCGGATCCTTATGCGACTTGGTGACTTTTTCCGAATTGCTCTATTACTTGAAGCTAATTATCGTCTATTAAAGCTCAATGGCGTCAGCACTACTTCCGACCAAACAAGCCCCTTCCAATAGATATAGGCAAGAGTAGTCCTCGTCAATCTGAGCGAAGGATTCCATTCAGGAAAACAGCTCGAGATTTCTTAATCTCTACTTTGTGCTTGGGCTTGCCCTATCTTTTTCTCGATCGTGCACATCCATTCCGGATCGTCGATGAAGAAGGTGGCACGCGTAGCGCTGGCCCAATGCTGGCGATTGGCGCGTGTTCTTGCCTTGTTGTGAGTAGATATCCAAATATGTTGCCGACGTCATATACTAAACGCTCATGATCTAGGCGGCGATAATTCTTAGCGCGTCCGTTACTTTGATCACTTTGCCAGGTTTGGATAATCTGGGTAGGATTGCAGGGTTTGTTGCTATTCTTTGTTCGACTGCTAGTATGATCTCGGCGGTAATGGCCCTTTTTCGGTATAAAGCGGACGTGGAGCGCACCGTGGTTTATATTGGAGGTGAAGGGCTCGTGATGCTATCTGTGAGTATACCTGTTTCTTCGTCGTAGAAGATGCTAAACACATTCTATAGAGACGAAGCATTGTGATGTCGCTGCCTTTGGTCTTTCTCGCTTGGGGAATTGCAGCATTCATTACTGGGATCACTTTATATTCGTTCAGGGGTTTCACCATTACGCCTCCGGGTGTTGTAAAGCAGCATTTTGAAGATCTCACTCATTGGATTGTCGTTGGAGTCATGGGGGTCTTAGCTGGCGTGTTGATCACGTCTGCGTTGCTATTGAAACGATAGTGCCTCGGAATCCCATGTATACTGTGCATTATTTTTCCCTCCATCTATTCTCGACCTGGAGCACCATTGTGATATCTATTTGGAAAATCATCGGCTCGTATTATACAAGTATTTATCGCTCTGTGGTGTTTCCTTTCATCATCCCTCATCATTTTTTGCATTGCACTGTCTGTTGTACCATTTTTGTTTTGCAAATCCTGACAAAGTGTGATCACTCGAATCATTCATACCATGTTTCTGCCAAGGCTATTTGTAGGACCAAAAACAAGGAACTAAAAACTGAAGGACTCGAGTATTCAATCTTTGACTCCGAACACGATATTAGCGTCAATATCATTAGTCCTCTACTACACACCATTACACGTATACGCCAGTAGCGGTACGCATCATACAGCGGATGCTTCACAGGTAAGTCTGGGATGTTCAGTGAGAGGTAGTTCGATAGACGGTGTATAGCTTGGAAGTCGGGATTCAACAATCGAGGACCAGTGACTGCTAAAACAAGCTCGGGAGCATGAGGATACAGCCGCTATGGGCTGCTCTGGACTGCGTTTGTCGGGAGCGAGAATGGCGAGAACTGTTGACGATATTTCCGAGTCAGGATTGGGGTCACTGATGTTTCAGTGCGCCGGCCTGGTTTATCTCACCTCGAAAAAGTAGAGTTCCAGAAGCCTAAGGCCGAGGGAAACCTCCTCCCATAGGGTGACGTGACAGACACTTGTACCTTTTCACCGATGTTTCAGCGGGCTTGCACGAGTCGAAGTCGATTATAACAGGTTGTTGGACTCGTCTAATATGATATTCCGCGGATTGAGGTCGTTGTGGACAAGATTAGGCGAGTGTATGAATTTAACACCTGCTACGATTCAGCGCAGAATACCCACACGATCTGGCTGCTCCGAGTGATCTTTTGAAGGGAATGTCATCCTGTGAGATGTCGACGTGATTCCAATACGGGATTACGTCCACAATTATTCGAGGGTAGCGTTCGAGGCCAAATCCGTTTATCACACCATCCACTAGTACACATTCCAGAAACCGATAAATATTTGAATGCTGGCTCTGGTCCTCAACAGAGTTGGAATGTCGACCTCCGCAAGCAGAAAATCAGCAAGTCTACCATCGCCGGTGTAGCAAAAGATTCTAAGGTGCTCGATGTACGAGCCATCTGGAACAGGATCAGGGACCATGGGGAGACCTGGGAGCCAGGCTGGATAAAGATCTTTGGTCGATGTGGGGTATCTTGAGGTTGAATGTCTCTTCTGGATTGGACGAAATGGCGTTCGCCATCCTCCTCAGAGAACAGATTGGAAATCAAATTCTAGTCCGTCGCCATGTTTTCGTGCCGGAAAGATGTATTTCGTTCAAACGGAACTTTTTGCCTTCATCCTCGGTCCATGGCTGCCTAGTAGTCAACATGTTGCTACGAGATTAGTAGTATATTCACGCTTGATACTCTGATGACTCGGACTCACCGTCTTTTTCACATATGTTGTTAGTCACGATTGCCCCAAAATAGGTGATTTGGTTATGTAATATTATCAAGATCGCGGACGATAATAGTAGGTCCCGTACATTTCACTTGCAACAAACTCAAGGCCATCGACAATTCTTACTCGGTTTGATTGTTGCCCTCTCAGTCTTTGGTAGAAGACACTTCAGAGATTGTTTCAACAGGTCGCCATTTGCACCCCCCGAAGCTTCTTTGCAGTGGAGCACCTGAACGCAAATATGAATTCCTCCGCGGCACGCCGACCATTGCCACCGCCACCTATTCAGGCGCGTAGTGGCCACTGGGCTTCAAGTCGTTGCCAAGGAAAAAAGAAGTGAGGAATACCTATTGAAGAATTGATACCGGGATTCACATATGGTATGTGTGGTCAAGCCCCGAAGCGGCCTACTAGTACGAAAATGATCTCGTCTTGGGTTATGTTGGGCGTAATTTTGAGACGAATGCTCTGCGCCGTGCGCTGACCTGGCGCCGCAAGGTAGACTTCAAGTATCTAGTGTTTTTGAACTTGAAGATGCAGACGACACGGATTTTTGAGGAATGTGGGAACAACAGAGGGAAAAAGATTCACTACTTTACAGATCTATTGCGTCCCCTCCCATATAAAGTCGGTAAAGTCTAATCCACAAAATATACGGCGGAAGAACATTCTAGTTGTCATATCTGCGGAAGAATCTTAATGAGGACCTCATTTCCTTCTCCGATCTTGGGATTCTTTCCAAAGAATTTCTCGTTGCGATAGCTTGACGAAGAAAGGTGGGGGGGAGGATGAAGCAGGGGACGGAAAAAGCAGTGAGAAATCATTGAAGGGGGATGGAAGCGATGACTGATGCATTACCTCCAGTTCAAAAATCCGGAACCGACATCCTTGCACGCTTGGATGTACCGTTTGATCTGCTGATCGAGTTCGGTATTGCCAGTAGTCTCCGGTACGCGCTCCTCAGCTGCTTCTAATAGCTCGTACGCTTCACGTACGAGGTTGCATGCTTGGTCGAGAGCCTCTTGCAGAGAATATCCATTTTCTATAGCGAGAACCGGAACAATGTTGTCAATTTGGTTGTCCGCCTATCCAGCAAAGAAGACCATATTTATAACAGAGAGAAGGGGATAACGAAGTTGATACGCACCAGGTCTTTAGGGAATGATACTATATCGTTGAGTCTGGTTTGAATGAGGATATGCGTGAGAACAGAATGAAACATATGAGGATTAACTGACAAGTGCACTATCAGGCAAGCTTGATAATGGATCGTTTTCATAGTTTCATGTTCCAATATAAAGGCAGGAATATCAAGATGATAGACATACCTGCTCGCAGAGCAGAGTGATTCAGCATGACGCATTGCAAGAAAAGTATCTGGGCCTAGACGTATGCTCACATCGCTAATATGATGGATGGGCTACAACCTCCGCTAGCCATGCGTTGTTCCAAATAACCCTCGACGGTCAAAAAGCCATCGTGCTCGCTGTTTCGAAACAAGGGAAGGACGCAAGCAGCTTCTACATACAACTTGAGTTCGGAAAGCAAGAGCCGTCGTGCATCTGTAGTTGAAAGAAGAAGGACAGTGTGTGTGTTCAGGACCTCCTAGGCACTCCGAAGAAACACAGCAATGTCACACCTGGGGTAATTCCAGCAACCACTTTTTCTGCGATTGCAGAGAAAGCGAACATCACGGGGGACATAGGAGGAGGAATTCCATCCAAGGGCTGTTCACCTAGAGCATAATCAAGAGCTGCGTAGGTCTCTTCTTTGAATCGCAGTGCCTTTTTAGGATCATTCGCGTAAGGCCCGCAATCAAGCTCTGTAGACCAAAAAAAAAAAAGACGGGTTGTCAGAAACAGTAGACATCAGATAACGCGAACTGTTTGTACCATCATCCCAAAAGAATACCTGGATCAACAGGAAGACGTGAAAGCGGGAATATCACGATATGAAGAACAAAAAGCATTACCCAAAGATGGTAGTAAGACATTGTGAGACATTCTTCTCTGGCAGCATCTGGGTAAATGCAAGCTGCGAGAAGAGGGAAATCAGCCATTCGCATGGAGCGGTGGAGAGATTCATTCTCGACCCATCTGGTGAGACAGGGGCTGAGATCGAGAGTAAAAGCAGTACACAGGAAAAATATATACTTCTCGAGCCAGCTGTTTGTTGTGTGCTTTATCGCTTCGTAATTGCTGTTTACGATGAATTTCGAGCCAGGAAGACAGGTGTAGAGGTCGGGCATGACGACCTGTGATCCCTTGCTCTCACGAAGGAAATGTTCCTTCGCTTCCAGACTGTGGTCGTTTACAAGCATTATCAGAGAGGTGCAAGTGAACTGGATGAGTAGCTTTGCGAATGGTGGTGTTATGCCAACCCCGCAGTGTCTTATATATGAAAATAAAATGCCAAATTTTCCAATGGCCTAACAGTATGTCAGTTATCTCGGCCCCGGAAATTTGGTATTTCCATACGACATGTGAAGAACATGCGCAATTTTTGCGTCGGAACCCGAAGCTCCTCACGATGGGTGCCGCTATACCTGTGAGATATGAAACAGAAAAAAAAAAAAGAGAACCTCAGGTTGCGCGCCTTTGCGGTGGGAGAAATGGGCAAAGTGTGGCCGGTGCCTTGAATAGCTTCAGACTGAGCAGTTGTATGTGTGTAGAGAAACAGCAGGCGCTCACATTACTCAGCCAAGGAGAAGCCCGAAGACCTGGAACATACCTGATGAATACGCTTGTCTCTAGCCTTTAGTTCGCTCCGATTTAAGATCTGGTAGCAATCCTGTTGAATTTTAGCCTATTTTCGTAGTATTAGAGTCTGCATTCCCAAGTAGGTTATATATTACATAAGCAGTTCTCAGAGTTCAACTACGATACGGTTTGATCCCACTTGTTTATCGGCGACCTCAATGACAATCAATTATCTCACTCGTTGTTGACGTATCTCGCTTGCATCTTCAGTCGCTAGATATCTCATTCTGCTAGGTCTACTCGTAGAATTTCAACAGATCCTGTGAAGGGCAAATCACTTGCAGCTGTGTCGGCGAATTTCCCCGCGGCTCTTCTCGAAGCTCAGAACTCCCCGAAGGCGACTATGGGTATTTTGAAACTCAGAATTTGGGCCGCTGGGCTCTAAACAGACCTTACGTCGTTTCTCGTGGTATCGAGAACCACAAGGAAATAAGTAGAAGCTGTAAATGTCTTCCCTTTTCACGTCACGTCGTCAATTAGATTGAACTGGAACAAAGCCGGCGGGATGTCGTGTGGTATCCCATCAGACCGAATAAATATACGTATCGTGTGATGTAGACGAATAGTATATTCTCTATAAGATGTCATTTATGATGCGTGCCGCTGCCTAGGAGATGAGAGGACATACAATAGATTAGTAGCCAATATTCAGCTCAAAGCTAGTTATTCATTGCTCTGATGACCAACCCAAAGGTCAATTCTACAACGGTAATTACTTCCTCATGGTTTCTGCGAAAGGAAACATTCAGGCATTCGCTCCGATATTAGGTAAAGCAACCTGACGGAGAGCGCTGTGAGGTTGGGCTTAGCATAAATGAACGCAGGGCATGGTAGTTCTATCGAAGGATTCGAACCTTATAGTACGTTGAAACTCTGAAGCGAAGTAATTTTTCGTAAGCGATGAGAGTATGTTTGCCCTAGTCTGAGAGCACCCCATACATGTACTACTATGCAGGTATCCATAGTATGATCGCAAGTGACAGCAGATGTCCCTGAAACACATATTTTAACAAAGGGATCATCAAATTCCGAGTCAAATGGGATTTCCTGTATACTGCCTTGTCGTGTAATGGGGCGGATCTGATTGCTATAGGATCGGAACATGTTGCCGATGTCGACAAATATCCAGCTTTGGTGGAAAATCCTGCCGTAATGGACAGCTCGATGCTATCACGTCAATGAATATCGAATATCAGGCAGTTGAGGTTTCGGCAGGAGTTTCATAGTAGAGAAGATGTCATGGCTGTCTTGCGGTCTGTAACCGCTCTTGACCAGCTGGGACCACATAAGTGGTGACTAGTGAGTACTTGAGTGCCAGCATGTTGCATCGTCACTGTCATGCACGACTCGGGAACCGGCTGCTTTGGCCCAAAGTAGCTATGGTGTTCAGGTCAACTCAACAAAAAGCAAGTCATGGCCAGTTCAATACTGGGCCCATGACTTTTCTTAATTGCTAATGACCGGAACAACACTGGTGTAAGGTACACTGATCTTTATCGGTTTGACAAGAAGCCGAAACCGCAGTGTCTCATATCGATGCTCTATAAGCGTCTGTTCATTCAGCGTCCGAGTGTACTTCAAATTCGAGACTGTACCTCAGCTTCCGGTGTGATAGGATATCACATGTACCATGTGTTTCCTCCATTTCTTTCATTGAAAAGAAATACAGAGTTCCATGGCATGAACAATAGTTCTAAGCAGGAGGTGACGGTTTGGTCAAACCAGCACTCGGCACATGCCGAATTCAGGCGCTACGTAAATTCCGTTGTTCACTTGAACTTCGCATAATGTTCCAACTACACGAATCTAGTTGTTTGGATATTATTGTAAGTGGGGCAAACTCCACCACGTGATGGAGACGAAAAGTAGGGGGAGCTGAACAGATGTGTGAGGTAGAAATTTTTTCCGAACTGACCCGTTTTGAAGCATATCGAGTCTTTCCGGAAGCGACTGCAATACGGCACATCGCAATTTTCAGCTTCTTTCAATACCTGTGTCCAAGGCACGACATTAGGCAGCATGTACGTACTTATATCGGTCTTTGATGAATCCGAGTCGATGGTTGGCAAGGTCAAACTAACACAATTACGGTTACAGCATGTAATCAACATTTTTCAGGTGAAACCAAGTATGTTTACTTCAAGCTTCATAGTTTGATCTCAGACGGTCAATAACTAGTATGCGAGGGGTTTACAGCTTTAGAGTAGGCAAATCTCACTCATGCTCGCGTGTTTTGCTAGCTTGTCTGCCAGAGCCAAATGACGGAATATCCTCGGTGTTTCGAACTCAGTGCGAGTTTCCACAGTCTTCTGTACTAGTTATGATTCAGAGCAAACTATAACTGCTCCTTCACATCCATTAACAGCCTAACGTTCTTCATCTTCAAGACGCTGTGTCCAATAACCCATTCGGCGTGGCACCTCAGCCTTGACATCGCGAAACCTTCCGTATTTTACGGGGCCACAAAAGAGGTCAAATGAAGCACGAGGTTCAGTACGGGACACGACGGCTAGAACAATCTAGAGAACAAAGCGAGACTGTGAGGTCGCTTGGCCCTTGGATAGCACCGATCGTTTCGTTATGCAAGCCAATTTTACTCCAACTCCCCTGGCTGTTCGGGCTTGCCCTTGTTTTTTTTCCTCCGTTGCGCTTATCACCTTCTTATCTACTGCGATTACATCGGCATGTTAAGCGCAGATCAACATCCAGCGATTGGTGCCTGTTCTTGCCATATATCTTGTGCTGAATACTCGTGAGTCGCGAGTTGAGTGGAGGTC
>QGOD01000457.1:27776-44169 GCA_003313065.1 Sarcodon sp. MG97 | reverse complement strand
GGTTTCCGGCAACATGCGCCTCAGAGGAAGAAGTTCCACCCAAAAGTTCACTTCCATGAATCGGCTGATGGAGCGGCGAATGCCGAAGAAAGCGTGACTCTGGGACGGCAGCAACACGGACCATCTCCAAGCTCCCACTGGCACCCAACTCGACAACGTTTGCAGGCAGACGAGCCTGCCCTCTTCACCAATAGTCAGGCGATGGCTTCCTCATCTGCGTCGCAGGCAATCACCTCTGGAGACCTCGTAAATCTCATCTCCTCGTCAGCTTCTGCTACGGTTTATCCGACCGACGATGCCATCCTCAACGTCCTACACGCTCGTTTCCGTTCGGATTTGCCACACACAAGAATATCGACCTCCACCCTCGTCGTAATCAACCCCTACAAGTCATTGGCAAACATAAATGAAGTTTCTGCCAAGGAATATGAAGAAAAGTGTTACAAGGACACCGGCATGCCTTTGCAGAATGGCCCTGCTCCTTTGCAACCTCACCTTTACGAATTCGCAGCCCGTATTTACCTCCTCATGCGGAGGAGGGCTCAGTCGCAGTCCGTAATATTTAGGTGAGTCCGTAATGCACGAGTAATCGTGTTTCTTCCTAACCGACGATTTAACAGAGGAATCACCGGCTCGGGCAAGAGTTTCAGTAGCAGCTTACTGGTTAATCAGCTTCTGCGGCTCTCAACACATTCGAAGCGGGAAGCGAAACTCGCAGAACAGGTCAAAGCCCTTTGCTCCGTCCTCGACGCATTCGGAAACGCAAAAACTGTCATGAATGCTAACGCTTCACGCCACGGCAGGTACCTCGAACTCCATTTCAACGATCGCGGTCGCATCTCTTCAGCCAAAATCCTCACTTACGGCCTTGACAAGACCCGTCTTACTCGCTTGTCACATGAAGAACGAACATATCACGTGTTTTACCAACTCCTCGCTGGCGCTTCTCCACAAGAGCGGGATCATTGGGGTCTCGAGGATCCTTCGGACTACGCCCTCCTTGCTTCCAGTGGATGTTATCGTCTGCCCTCAGGCCCCTTTAGTGACGACTCTATTGCTTTCAGCGAACTTCGAGCCTCCCTGAAGTCCCTTGGATTCAAACCAAAGAATGTCTCATCTATGTTCCAGCTACTGGTCGCCATTCTGCTACTTGGAAACTTGCAGTTTGGTGAAGCAGATGCTAAGGATGTCTCTGCATACATATCCAATATCCAAACGCTGGATCAAGTGGCGAGAATGCTCGGAGTCACTTCGGAGGATCTTAGTCAAACATTAACGAACAAGACGAGTTACGTGCGGAAGGATCTCTACACAGTTCTGCTGAGTGCGGAGCAGAGTGCAGAACAGAGGGATAAGTTCGCGAAGGACCTATACGCTATCTTGTTCTCCTACGTCGTGGAAAGCGCTAACCATCGCCTCGCTCCATCTGGGGAAGACAACTCTATTCCACATACACAGATTCTCCTTCTCGATCAAGCTGGATTCCAAACTAGAGGACCGAATGGAGCAGCTTCCATGGCATTCTCGGGAGCCATGCCTTTGGTTTCTGCTTACGGACTGAACGGCTTTGATGAATTCTGCGTTAATTTTGCTGACGAGCTCTTGCATTCATATGTAGTGAGAAACTTGTTCGAGGATGCTGTTGGGAGAAATGCGGAGTTGACGAGAGATGGTGTTTCATTGCCGGCCATTGTGACAATGGATAATTCCGCGTGCGTTGAGCTATTGAGAGGGTCTCAGCTTAACGACAGGGCGCATCGAAAGCCGAATGGAGTGATCGGTGTAATGAGCCGGGCGAGTTCGTCGTTGAAGTTGGGAAAGACTTCAGACACCAAGGACGAAGACATGCTGCAAGATTTAGTCGCCAGATTCGGAGTTCACGCTTCGTTTGTTGCCAGTCCTAGTGTCTCCGGATCCGCTGATAGAAATCTCTTTGGTATCAATCACTACTCGGGAAATTGTTCTTACGATGTTTCAGGTTTCATCGAGAAGGATGCCGGGTTATTAGATGCTACTTTCGTCTCCTTATTGCGACAATCGTCCGATCCATGGATCTCGAAACTCATGTCCGGTCTCGGCATGGCCCTCGAGAGACACCATAAAGATGATACCATCCTTGTTCAAGCACAAGTTATCTCTCGCCCTATTCGCCAACCTACACCTGTACCCCTTCTGGATGGATCTCTTCCACCAGAGAGCGAACATGCGGAACTTGACACTGGGAAGACATACGCCGTTACGACACAACTTAACTACACCTTGTCTCAAATCTTCACCAACCTCGATCGCACGAACCACTGGACCGTTTCATGCATCCGACCGAATGATTCTGGCTCACCGAACTCTTTCGACAAGCGACGTGTTAAAGCGCAAATCCGCTCATTACTTCTTCCGGATATCGTGGCAAGGCGTCAAACGGAGTATGTGGTTGATATGGAACAAACAGAGTTTTGTGATCGATATGTACCGACCATGCGAGGCTCAGCCTCCGAACGGATCCGACAGTGTGCGCAAGCAAATGGTTGGCAGGAAGGATTCGACTATGTTACTGGCCACCGGATGATTTGGTTGAGTTATTCAGCATGGAAGGTAGTCGAAGACGTTATTAGAGAGGCAGAAAGAGATGCGAGAAAGGCTTTGAGAGGGGAGGGAATAGACGATGGCGACAGTGTACTTCCAGACGATGCTACGGAGTTCACTCATCAGGACGCAGGCTCGATACCCCCGCCTGGCAGTTATTACGGTGAAAGTGAAGACTTTCAGCTCTTGAATAGGTCTCCTGCTGCGTTACCGTACTCGGAACAACGCTCTCCAGCTTACGATACTCGCGGACCTTTTGCTGACCATCATGAATCCAATAGCCATGGCGGATGGGGGTCTGATTATGATAAGAAGGAGTCTGGCCCAGGAGGATTCGCCGCAATAGAACAACCGCCGAAGGAAGGTGCGGAGATGGTGGTCAAGGAGGCCCCCAATGCTGTCGAAGAAGTTCCATCAACGCGCACCCGTCGTATATGGTTGTGGGTAGTGACGGCGCTCACTTGGTGGATACCCGACTTGTGTTTACGCAAGGTGGGACGCATGAAACGACCAGATATTCGACTAGCTTGGAGAGAGAAGATAACCATATTCTTCCTGATCTTCATGCTGAACGCTATTGTAGTTTTCTACATTGTCGAGTTTGGGAAACTTCTCTGCCCCAACTATGACAAGGCTTGGAACCTCCGGGAAGTTGGTCAGCATACAGGTTCTAATGATCGTTACGTTGCCATCCAAGGAAAAGTCTATGATGTCACCTATTTCATGAATTCGGATCACAGTGACATTACTGGTCAGGCAAGCAATGGGCAAACTACTCTGGATACACTCCCCGGACAAGATTTGACTGGTTATTTCCCCGTTAATCCTAGTTTGGCGTGTCCTCAGCTCGTCACAGAGTCTTCTTTGCAATTGACACCCAAAAACTTTTCAGCTCAGATACCAGAAGCCGTTCACAAATCCGGAACATTCGCATCCAGTCCCAACTCTGCTCTTGCCAAATCCGATTGGTATACTGCGGTATTCCAGCCAAAAATTCAACAGTACTACAAAGGTCCTTTGGTTTGGACTGGAGGAATGTTGAAACGTCAAGCGGCAGACCAAAACATTGCCAAGTTAGTATCCCTTACTTCAAGGCTCGTTATCACTTCTCATACGAGCTATTTAGAATCTGGGGCGTTTGGAACGGTGGAGTCTATGATCTAACAGACTATTTCAACACCATCAATACTTTCCAAGGAGTAGCCATGTACGAGTTCCTCGACACTGATATTGCTGCTGTCTTCCAGCAGCAGAGTGGCCAAGACGTCTCGAAATCATTGGAAAAGGTCTTCAATCAGAAGTCGTCGGACGTTGTGAACAGCAACGTCGTTTGCATCAAAAACCTGTTTTATATTGGTGAAACGGATTTCCGAGCGACGCCTCGATGCCAGGTCCAGAGTTATTTAATGCTGGTATTCTCCGGTGTCATTGCAGGGACAATGCTATTAAAATGTGACTTCCAGTGATACTATCCTATTATCAATTTGCTCACTCGACGTACAGTCTTGGCTGCCCTGCAGCTCAGCCCAAAGCGTAACCCCGAATTACTCGACAAGTTTGTCCTTTGTCAAGTTCCCTGTTATACAGAAAACGAAGATTCGCTACGGAGAACTATTGACTCGCTTTCTGCTCTCAACTACGACGACAAGCGCAAACTAATGTTCATTATTTGTGATGGCCTCATCATTGGCAGTGGAAATGACAAACCCACATCTCGGATTGTGCTCGATATTTTAGGAGTTGACCCTAAATTAGACCCAGAGCCCCTGTTGTTCAAATCTGTTGGTGAGGGTTCCCGGGCAATCAACTACGGCAAGGTATACTCTGGCTTGTATGAATTCGAAGGTCATGTTGTTCCGTGAGTATTGCCTTGAAATCCAATTTTCTTGACACTCGAGCTTCTTTCAGATATATCGTTGTGGTCAAGGTCGGCAAACCTACTGAACGTTCCAAGCCTGGCAATCGAGGAAAGCGAGACAGCCAGATCATGTTGATGCACTATTTGAACAGGGTTCATTTTGACGCTCCGATGTCTCCTCTTGAACTAGAGATATACCATCAGATGCGCAATGTCATCGGCATTGACCCCGCGTTTTATGAGTATATCTTCACTGTAGATGCCGATACAGTCAGTCTTATACTCTATCAAGGGTCGTCTATACTTACGATATTTCCCTCAGACCGTAACTCCGGAATCATTGAATCGTTTGGTTGCATCTGCGTCCGATGATTCAAGTATAGTTGGCATCTGTGGAGAAACTAGGCTCCAGAACGAGGACATGTCCTGGTGGACAATGATTCAAGTGAGGAGGATTGATGTGTTCTGGAGGGTCGTACACTAACACGTCATTCGATAGGTCTATGAGTACTACATTTCTCATCATCTTTCCAAGGCTTTCGAGAGTTTATTCGGATCTGTGACGTGTCTTCCTGGTTGTTTCTCCCTCTACCGGATCAGAACTGCTGATAAAGGACGTCCCATCATTATCTCCAATCGTATTATCGAAGAATATGCTGAACCAAACGTGGATACGCTACACAAGAAGAATTTGTTTTCTTTGGGCGAGGATCGTTTCTTAACAACCTTGTTACTGAAGCACTTCCCGACATTCAGGACCAAGTTTACACCGGATGCTCTTGCGCACACTATGGCCCCAGAATCATCACGTGTCTTATTTTCGCAACGTCGTCGGTGGATCAACTCCACTGTTCATAATCTATGCGAACTAGTGTTCCTGCCGGAGTTATGTGGTTTCTGCTTGTTTTCCATGCGTTTCTTCGTCTTCATAGATCTGTTGGGTACCTTGGTATGTCATAACTACTTTTATGTCAAAGTTCATTTCTAAAATATTTCACCAGATCCTTCCAGCGACTGTTGTTTATGTGAGTTTCTATTGACAACATTATATCTTGTCACTCTAAATTAATGCTTCATAGTTGATATACCTCATCGTCGTTGTTTCCACAAGCGCCGCTGCGTTCCCAGTCATATCCATTGTCATGATTGCAGCGGTATACGGTTTACAGGCAAGCCTCGTTAATAGTATAAAAGATGTGATACTTATCCTTTGACAAGGCACTTGTTTTCCTCATCAAACGAGAGTTCATGTTGATCGGATGGATGATTGTATACCTGCTATCGTATGTCATTCCTCACTCCAATTCATCATCATTCTTATAGCCATTGCAGCTACGTAGTCTATAGTTTCTTCTTACCCGTTTACTCCTTCTGGTGCATGGACGATTTCAGTTGGGGTACTACCCGCCTTGTCATCGGCGAGGGTAGTAATAAGAAGGTGATTGTGAACGAGGACGACAAGTACGACGAATCTATGATACCGCTCAAGAAATTCAGTGGTAAGCTTGTTCATTATTACCTGTTGTTTGCATGCTTGAGGTCTTCTAGAATATGAGGCTGAAACTTGGGAAACGGCATCGCGACACTCTGACGAGACCCGCACACACAAGACAGGATATACCCACCCTCATGGTTCTGGTTCCCGCCCCGATTCTCCCTCCCGAAGCTTCCACCAAGCGTCCAATGCAGGCGATTACTACCGTGACACGAACGTTACTTACAACAACACGTCGAATCCAAACTTGCGTCTCGCACCCTCTCATAGTCATGGATCACAACAGGGTGGCCAGCAGGCCATGTCACAATACGTCGGTGCTCCTCAACTGCCATTTGTGCCTTTTACTGGTGGCCCTGGTTCTGTTTCAGGCTCGGAGTACATGACTATGCCACAGCTTCCTTATCAAAATACAGGCAGTGTGTACGGAATGATGCCCAACGCTCCGAGAAATACGGTGATGACGAATCTCAATATGTTCGGAGGTGAAGCCATTGGAGGTCAGTTCCCTGGAGGACCAAGTCCAGCGCCCGGCGGGTTACGTCCTATGTCGACGTTCTCAATGGCAACTTCCATCAACCCGTTCGCAGGTCCAAGCATGAACCCAGATCCCACTGACGATGATCTTTTCGCTGCGTTGCGCAATTATCTGAGTACGCAAGATCTGATGACTGTTACGAAGAAGTAAGGCGTATCCTTTCGCAATGCATGTGCAACTAGCTCAATCTTGTTTTAGGACAGCAAGAGAAGCCATCCAATCACGATTTCCCAAGGCGGATCTATCTGCAAGGAAAGACTTCTTAAACCAGTCCATTGACAAGATCTTGTCGGAGTCGTAGGTTCAAACGAATCTGAACAATTCTGCTTTTTTGTGTTGGACGTCGCATGGTGCTACTGATAGACATTCCTTTTTCTTGTTCTCTTTCGTCTTCGTTTGCCTCATTATATATACAGCTCAACGGACATACTCACTCTCTCAACACCACCCTCCTGCATTATCATCTAGTTGTAGTAACTGACTCTTTCGTTACCATTGGACAATTTATTAATTGCTAAATTAGTTAATCTTGCCAGGTCTGAACCATAGGATTTAGAACGTATTTGGGGTTTCTGGACTGTACATCATGATCATGGAGAGAGGAATGCAAAATAAAGTATTTAAAGTGGTTATGTTTGTGGTTAAACTGGCACGTTCGTCTCTGCACCGGATTATGTAATCGTTCTTTACCAACGTGTGACGCTCAGTTATCAGGGAAGGCATTGCGATCAACCGTTTACCATGGTTTATCTATGCGTCGCAAGGTTTACCTACGCCCGAGAAGAGGCTTTTCTGATACAGCCAGCATAAATATGACCCTCACAGCCCTTCTGCTGTCTTTCGTTGTCTTTGCTTCCGTTTTGGCCTGTTCATCTTTGCAGACACCTGTCGTGGTTTCGGCGGACTTGAAAGCATCAGAGCTTCTTCAAAAGGCCTGGGCCCAGTATTCGCCCTATTTCCCCGCTGACGTATATGAGTTACCCACGGATGGATGCGTAATAAAGCAAGTGAACATTGTAAGTTGTTTCCAAATTCATGCTTGGCGCTCGCGATCAGACCTGTTTGTTTTAGTTGCAAAGGCACGGTGCCCGATACCCTACTTCCGGCGCTTCGGCCAGAATCATCAATGCATTGGACAAGCTCAAGGCCATTGGAAAATACACGTCTTCTGATTTGGAATTCTTGAAAAATTATACATATGATTTGGGACAGAGCGCCTTGGTTGAATTTGGTGCCTCGCAGTAAGCACCACATATATATGTGCCTGAATACTCACTGATATATGTCCTGGAAGGTCATTTGATTCAGGGCGAGAGGTTTTTACGCGGTATCAGGATCTTGTGAACGACAGTAACATCCCGTTTGTGCGGACTTCTGGGTCGGAACGTGTGATTATGTCTGCGACGAATTGGACAGCAGGTTTGATTCTTTTTTTTTTTTTTTGGCTTGTTGTGTATATAATTATCTTGGCATCAAGGTTTTGCTGCAGCGAGCAATGGTCAGTTTGTTCCTGCCTTGAATGTGATACTCTCGGAAGAAGTACGCTTCGTTCTCTTTGAATATAAGTCTCGGCTTTTAATTATGCATGAAGGGAAACAACACCTTGGAAGATAACCAGTGCCCCAATGCTGGTGACCTCGAAGTGCAAGAAGATCTATGGCTGTCTGTTTCTACACTGGCTGTCAGAACTCGCCTCAACAAAGGTGCCCCAGGATCGAATTTGACCGCGCAGGACGTGTATTCTATTATGTCACTGTGCGCTTTTGATACCGTTGCAAAAAATGGCATTAAAAGCCCGATTTGCAACATGTTTTCCACAGAAGAGTTTTACAGAATTTTCCAATATGCAGGTGATCTTGACAAGTATTACGGAACTGGGTAAGGATGTCTTAATATGGAGGTCTTTTTTGTGTTCAGCTGACGAATCCTTACTTTTCTCAGCTATGGACAGGATCTAGGCCCAGTCCAGGGTGTAGGATATATCAATGAGTTGCTGGCCCGGTTGACTGGCAGGCCCGTATCAGATCATACCCAAACGAATACCACGTTGGATTCCTCGCCTGATACCTTTCCTCTGAATCGATCCATTTATGCTGATTTCTCACACGATAACGAGATGATCGCGATATATTCTGCCATGGGTTTGTTCAAGCAATCTGAACCACTCAACGCGACGACTCCGAATGAACACCGGACATGGATTGTGTCGAAGATGGTGTCGTTTTCAGGAAGAATGGTGACAGAAAGGGTCGAGTGTTCGGGTCAGCAGTTTGTGAGGGTGTATGTGAACGATGCCATGCAGCCGCTGGAGTTTTGCGGGGCAGGGAAAGACGGCATGTGTACGTTGGACGACTTTGTTGAGAGCCAGGCGTATGCGCGTAATGATGGCGAGGGAGATTTTGAACGGTGCTACTCCACCTGAACGGAGATTGAGAAGATTGAATTGTATAACCTAGGGGCATATGTACTGGTAGAACCTGTTACACGTACATGGACATTATTGATGACCACCTGAACAATATGAATTGTTCTATCGCGTTAGACTCGACCGTTATACATGGAGCCATGACTCATGCCACCGAGGGCTAGAAGCACGTGACTATGGCTAGAAAAGGGTCAGTATTGGTGAGTACGACTCGCTCGGCTTACGGTTGGGGACTCTCTCGCTGCACAGTGTATGGCACAATCGGGTCTCTTTCGTTGGTTTGGGTTTTCCGCGCTCATCCTGCCACCCCTGTTGCTGGTCGCGTACCTGTTAACTCAGTTTCCCAGCCCTGCGGAACAACTATATGTGTATCCCTCCCTGGCCAGCCTTCCCAGATCGAATCGTGTTTGGAGCATTTATGACGAGTCTTACTATCCTGGAGGAAGTTACGTGACTTTCCCCCAAGGAAAGGTACGTCGGATGGGCGCAACTGTTTGATTGATCGCGTATATTTTGACCCTACACAGGTCCGATATTGGCTGATGGGCCCAGAAGAAGGCAAGAAGGTCTGTCAACAATTACAAAAGCTCTAAACACGTTTATGATATATACTTATTTATCTTTGAATTTTTAGGTTGTACTTGTGTCTGGGTTGTCGATCCCTGCTATAATTTGGAAAAACGTTGCTCCAAAACTTGCATCCCGCGGTTTCCGCGTCCTTCTCTATGGTGAGGAGATTTGTCGGCATATGATCATCGCATTCGCCACTTACAGATATATAAGACTTGTATGGCCGAGGATACTCTGATGCTCCGTCTACGACATATGACACGAGGTTGTACACCACTCAGCTTGCTCTATTGATGCAATACCTAAGTTGGCCCAAGGCCCATCTCGCTGGCGTATCCATGGTGTGTGTCCCGGGAATTCGGGAGGTATTTATTGTGTTGTGCTGATGTTGTGCAAGGGCGGCGCAATTACGACTGCGTTCTATGATCACTTTCCTTACCTTGTCGACGACAAAATCGTGCTACTGGCACCAGCTGGAACTCTGGAAACGTCGGACCTTTCACGGACGACAAAACTTCTCTCTTCGCCTCTTGGACAGACTGTTACATCGATCTACCCTGCTCGCGTTCGTTCACAAATTCATAATTTCTTCTGGCTGCCTGACCCTCACTCTAAACACAGGCCTACCTCAGAAATCTAGCAAATTCAAATTTCACTGATCCTATTGAAGAGGTTATTTCCCACTATAGTCTTGACTTGCTTGTTGCTGATATTGGTCATCAAAAGCTTTTGCGAATTCAATCTGGATATCTCCCTGGTTTTAACCGTGCTATTGCGTCATCTATTCTTCAAGGACCAATCCGTGGTTTGCACTCGGCTTTTAAAACACTCGGTCAGTCCAAGAAAGAAGTACTGATAGTTTATGTACGTGATCTTCCTTACCCGTCTTCATGATTTACCTTTGATGATATATGTGCGCCATGTAGGGCACGGCGGACAATACTATCCCCTATAGGAGCACTGCCGCTATTATTTCACTGATTCCTCGAGCTCAAGTCTTCAGGATCGAAGGCGGAGGCCATGATCTAATCTTGGAAGAAGAAGACGGAAAAGCGCAGGAAGTCGCAGACGCTGTCCTCAACTTTTTCACCACATAGTATTCGTTGTCGTTCAACTGCCTACTTGATGGCACCCGATTATGGTTATGGACTAGACAAGGACCTCGCGACCGCTTTACACTTGCATAAGTTATTATCCCGACCATGTTTCCTAGTACTTACTGTATGGTACGTTTTATTGCCTAGTCCCTGTTTTACGTAGTGTTATGCTTTTTTTTTGTCCTCATTGTTACGTCCTGTACTATCTTGTAGAAGTACTTGACCTGTTTCTTTGTTTTTACCTGATGTTAGGTATTTCATAATCGTTTCGTGCTGGAGACCGAGAGAGAGGGAAATAAGGACAGTGTGCTTGATTCCTAACGTCTTCTTGGCTTGTTGATTGATCACGCATAAGAATGATGTGAGTGCAAAGCCTTGCACCCGACTTGTAAGCACGCACGTCCGGTTTAAATAGAATGACCTATGGATCACATATTCTCATGGTAATTATGGACGCCTGCAGCTCGACAAATTACTGTGGTAGTTTGTGCGGGTACAGTGCACGTAAATAAACTCATGACACACTGCAGTGATACTGGCAAGGGTTCTGCCAGACTGGTGACCACTCCTGCACAAGTTATGGTTCTGCGCTTGGAACCTAGCTCAAGGGCTGAAACAGGCATCAAAGTACTAGCGCGTTTTGCATGAAAACCTGACATCCGGTAAAGTAAAGGGTGGGGGTGTTTCGATACTAAAAGGTCTTGTGGATAACATATACGTGGACTTTTGGCTAGTATGCAGAAAGCGTCTGTCTGAAAAAATGTGTAATTCAATAATATTCCAATGGCTCAAACTTGGTCTAGTGCGCTTATATATATCACGTAGCGGATCGTGTTGAAGCCACATCTCCGTCAGCACCATTGACACCTTCTACTTGTTCGTTCGTTGATTAACTAGACTTGATGAAACGAAAGGATAGTGAAGAATACATACCGTTGAGCGATAGTAACACCAGACTCAACTGTTGTTACGACGAGGTTGTAAAATCCCACTCTCAATTCCACCTCCAGCCTGGTCCCGGTTTCGTTGAGTTGATGGTGAGGAGTGTGAAAAAAATATAAGCCTTGAGATGTACGAGCGTAGGTTCGTGGTGGTACGCACCTCATGAAGCTCGAGTGAGGAGGGTCAGCAGAGACAATGTACTTCTCATGATATGTGAATGCGACATCGTTGGGATCTCTGGAGAGATATGTGTCATTTGGTGTGATATTTCCAAAACATGAGAGAACTTACACTGGTATATTTTCAGAGTATGGTCGAATAGGGCGAATATCTCACTTGAATCATAAAAGCGGGTAATGTCCGAGAGAAGTTGTTCCTGACATTGTTGACGTCGTCGGTACCGAGCGCCTTCGTCGAATATGGGGAAGCAAAATTTCTTGTGCGTGTATTACTAGTAATACGTCTAGATGAAACGCGACCCCGACTAGAGAGAGCTCCTTTTTTTGAAAAACCCCAACGGCGTCCAGAAACACTTGTAACAGGGCCAAAATGGTCACAAGTGGGGAAACTCATGTTACGCATCAGCTACCAGTACTTTCTCACTCCTCGGGAAGCCGGCAGTAGTATACCTTGTCGCAGTCGATTTCGTTCCGCAGTTCATTATGCCACCGCTTGAAAGGAGACCATCATACATCCAGTTCACTCCCAAACGCGCCATGGCCTCCTTTGAAAATCTCGTAGCTTTGGCAAATTATGAAGAGGGACTGAAGGAAGCTAGGAAAATTGTTTGGAGGGATCGTGGTGAGCTTCCTGTGGAAGTCCAAGATCTCTGGGAGTGTCTGGAACACGCGGGAAGAGGGGGGATGAGTGGGTTTTCTAGCTCTACCTCATTTATGGCTCTACATATACAACTTTCACCTCTTCTATCAGGAGCCGGGGCACTGGCCTTTGCCATTCGTTCAGGAGTAAACTTTTTGCTGGTATTGACAAGGATCAAGAAAGTCCGCAAGTGAGTTCTCTCATGGTCCTTGCGAAATTTTCTTATGTTGTTCAGAGAGTTACGGTTTGCTCTCATTCGGCATGCTTTGTTCGGACCTGATTCCTTTCGTTTCGGAGCGATGTTGGGTAATTATGTATCTCTCTCTTCCACGTTGTCTTGCGGTACTGAGTGAGAGACCGTAGGCTCCTTCGTTCTTTTGTACAAATATATCCTCAACTGTTTACCAATTCTCCTCCCACCTAAAAGCGACGTTCTATCCTCTCCTTTCGATGATGACGTTGAAGACTCGGATATCGAGCTTGGGAACATCCGAACAACTGATAGGAAAGCTCGATTATCCGTTAGTGCAAAGGCTCACCAGGCTGTATACAAGCAACGGACACGAGATTGGTTTCCCCTACTTTCGGGCGCTGTAGCTGGTGGGATTGCTATCATGTTTGAGAAGAGATCAAGGCGTGTTGCCATTGGGCAACAGCTGTTTGTGCGGTGCGTTCAATAGTTCGTTGTCGTTATTGCGATCCTGAAACAGAGTTCTTTAGTGGGCTCCAGGGCTCCTACAATGCTATTTCAACAAAGCATAATTTTAGCATTCCCCATGGCGACGTGATCCTGTTTTCTTTGGCTTGTGGTCAGATCATGTATAGCTTTCTGCTAAGACAAGACACCCTCCCATATTCGTATAACGCTTGGATTGGGCAAGCTGCCAAGATACCATTAGAGGTCCTTGACATAAACCAAAATCTTATACGGAACGGGAACTTCAGACCTGAGTCGATTGACGCCATCATATCCATTCCTGTGAGTGGGTCGTGACACTTGCCTTCTGCGTTCGTTTAGTCGTTACGTCACTTCCAGAATATTCACCCCGCGAACAAAGCCGACCTTTTGGCTCGTAGAGCTCTGGCCGCGCTTCCGATTCCAGACTACGGGCCTCCCCACACTCCATGCATCGCCACACATCCCACCATCCGATCTTGCCCGCTAGTGGGTCCGGACACATTCGTTAAAGTATTCAAGTGGATGGTACCGGTATACGGAGCACTTCATTTTATTCCAATGTTACTGTTCAGGAGACAGAGATTTGTCAAGGAACCTTTGAGGATGATTCTACGGACCGCTTGGGGCACAACGCGTAGTTCTGCTTTCTTGGGCGTCTTCGTCATGTATTTCAAAGGTTGGTCGATTGCTTTCGAATAAAACTATCCATCTCACATGGAATTCCTGGACAGTGATGTTTTGTGGTAAGAGCAATTTATATGACTACCTAATTCGTAGGAAAGGTGTTGTTCCGAAATTTTTGTCGGATCTCTTGGCAAACAAGCGTTCGTATTGGGTTATGGGCGCTTTAACGGGATTATCTTTATTTGTCGAAGAGAAGAAGCGACGGGCGGAATTAGCGATGTACGTTCTTCCAAAGGGTCTGGAGAGCGCCTGGATTGTAGCGAGGGGTAGAGGATTGGTGATGAGAACCGGAGAGTTTGGAGAAGCCTTGGTATGTATCTGTTTATCCGATAGGATCCGTGATGGATGCTGATGTAACGTTTTTCAGCTAGCCGCCATTGGGATGGGCATGGTGATGGTATGTTGTCGTTGTTTGACATATGGGTCGATGTTCTAACTAGATTCTTCACTTAGCGTACATACCAGAACGATCCACAGCATCTATCTGGTCTAGTCAGACGAATTTTATACCAGTTCGTCGGTCCCAACTAGGTTGGATATCAATATAACCAGGAGGTACGGAAGATACGAAGAACCGTCCCGTAGATTCTCTGCACCTCTCATCAAACAGAAAAATGGTATTATAATCAAATTAGCTTTATTTTATAGCCATCGATGGGAGTAGTCCTTCCACAATCGAATTTAGCCGCCTTGCTGGCCTGGATGAGGTATTCCAATATTACCGAGCGAGATTCTTCATATAACAGTGGAAAGATAAAAGCAGGGATTACCCGCTTCAGAGGATGTCATGCTTCAGGGTCGTGTCCATGTGTCCAACATGACTTGAACAGTAAGTGCATTAAACGTAACCATAATCGTTAAACGGCAGATAAGAGGACAAGGTTTGGTCGCTTCCTCCATATCGGGAGTTGCTCCTCCCTGACTCTGATTTTATGTGTTTACGAAAACCCAGCCTCAGATCTTCACTGCAGAGGTGGTTGAACGTACCAGAGGTTATATGTTTCGACCCTTGTAACCTTGCCAGGGATTTGGTCTTGTCCTGCGAGCCAAGCGTCAACGCCACCAGCTTGGAACCGCGAGAGTGTCGCGGCTAAGCGGCCCGATTCAGCAATCGCTGTCCGTTTCGTAAGGTTATTATGAGTCTGGTGGTTTCTTTTACTATGTCGGACGAAAAATCCGAAGCCATGTAATGCATAAAATTGTCGGAGGATTTCTCACCGCTGGTTGTCCTGTCTCGTCACTGCCCTTTGCATTGTAGGATCAAGCCCCAAGGTTTATCCTTCTTTCTAATACCCGTCAATCTTAGAGATGGCCTCGGCAGGATACCTGATCTATTCAGGCGTAATGCCATTATTAAAGATGTGCGTCCGAATTCTGGCAAGGTCTATTCTCTTCTATTACGATACTAAGGATACTTATAGGTACATTACTATTCTGTTTGGATTCATTCTCGCACGAAAAGATCTTCTCCCACTTGCTGCATGCAGAGGCACCTCACAGGTTACGATGAATATCGCACTTCCGGCTCTGATTTTTTCAAGTTTTGTTCCTGCCTTCACGCCATCAAACGTATCTGCCATCGCACCCTTGGTTCTTATCGCCGTTGTTTATGTGCTTCTTGGTCTTGTGTTTGGTCTAGTCATCCGCGAAGTATGTTACGTACCCCGTAATTTTTGGCAGGGAATAATTGTTGCTAGTAGTTTAAGCAATTGGGGAAACCTCCGTATGTGTTTTCAGAGAGACAGATCCTCTTCCTTCCAGCGCTAATTCGAAAACTTGTAGCTAATGCCATTGTCTTATCCATCACACAACATAGTCCGTTTAACCCAGCCACTGACCCTAATCGTGAGTCTCAACTTGCCTTGCACTTTTTTCCTCGGACCAATATATGTTCCTCCAGTTGGTGTTTCTTTTGTATCAATATTCATAGTGGTTTATCATATATTTTTCTGGGTCGTCGGTGCCGCTCACTCACTTTCATGGGACTATCTGCCTGGCGTTCCTCAAGGTCAGGAAGCTGAACGGAGAGTCTCGTGGAGGGAGAAACCAATAGGTGGCTTCATCGTCAAGATATTTTTTGGTTACAAGCCAACCAAAATTGCGATCCCAGAGTCCGTAGAGAAGGCAAATTCTATGCAGCTTGCTGCACCGACAGTCACTACACAAAATGGACTTGCAGAATATTCACTTGAAGAAGCTGACGGTCGAGCGCTAGCACGAAGAACATCGCATTCATCGGTTACATCTTCTCGCTCACGACATCCATCGATAACGGGGTCTATATTACCCACACGCGTGGAAAAAGTTCAGTCTCCGAGTCCACCTGAGTCTACTCCTTCATCCCCTTCACCAGATATCGTATCCACGCCTCCTCCGCATCCCAAAACGTTTCTTCCACGACCTGTGACCCGTTTTGTTAGCGCAATAGCAGCTGTGGTTACTCCAATAACGTTGGTTATCGTCGTGTCACTTCCCATTGCGTTGATACAGCCTCTGAAGGCCTTGTTCGTTGACGCAAGTTTATCAGAGGGACCATCATGGAAGGGGCCGGATGGAAGACCTCCCCTGGCCTTCGTCATCGATACAGCTAGTTTTGTGGGGAGCATGGCTGTTCCAATATCCTTGATTCTTCTCGGAGCTTCATTCAGTAGATTGCGAATCCCACGTCCAATATCTCGTCTACCAATTCCTGCCATGTTATGGGTG
>QGOD01000457.1:7161-27647 GCA_003313065.1 Sarcodon sp. MG97 | reverse complement strand
CTGTCAAGTATGTCGTTCATAATATCAAAGGAGGTATTTTCACGACGGTTTACACATGTGTTGCTATAGTCAGCTCGTTGTCTCCGGTTTGTACAGTCCCGATGGCGATCTGGATACATTATCGGTGGGTTATCAAATTACCTGGGTTCATTCTGTGGATCTGAACTTTCTTTTCTTATCAAGGCTTTTCTCCTTGCACAATGTGGGATTTTTCACGGTCGATCTTTTTAACCTTGAACTGAAAACCTTGTCTCGTTTACAGATGTCTTCATGTTTTTCTCTTCCTCGTAAGCAATCCCATCAATAATTTCCTCAGTCATCGTTACTTCAGTCTGATCTCTACAACACAAGTGCAATCACCGCTATATCGCTGTTGCTCATCTAGAAGTGCACCATGCTCTCGTTAATTTCTTGGTTTGTTGTGCTCGATCACAAATACACATAGTAGAGGATAGAATCTGGCGGCACCTGTCTTGAAGGGCTGAGCCAGGCTTACATAGATTATCTCATCGAGATGAGCCATGTATGGTCTTTTGTGTTTAAAAGGGTATTGAGATAGAAAGTCTCGTTCTTTGTTGGTCTAGGCCGAACCCCGACTCGGTCGTTGGGCTGATGCGTTTGAGTCTTTTAACTTTACCAGCCACTATTCACTGTCCGAATTGATACTAGAGGACGAACTGTCGCCAGACTCGGCCCATCCATGAGATTTTCAACCAAGCAAGGCTATGCACGGTCGACGATAACTTGTATGAGAGGAAACGAAGGAACTTCAACTGAAACGACAGATCAGCACTGCCGTGACCGGTACCTTTACGATTGTTTCACTGCTGCGATTTAACGCTGCATGTCGTCCTCGCGGTATGCTCTATGCTGGTCCATTAACTTCAAAGGCTGCGAGGACCAAGTGCGAGTACTTGAATAGCAATCTGCAGGGAAGGGAGACTCCAGTCCAGAGCTTCGCTACGCGTTCGCAACAGTAATCTAATCCTTTGACAAAATACACCCAATCGCTGACGATCGTCGACGATCCCTAGGGAACAGTAGTAATGCCATCATCGTGGGAGACTTGGAGCGACTCAAAATTTACGGCGTGGTTGATGGACATAGCTTCTCTTCGTCTGTGGGAACCCTCAAAGAGTGAGTTGTGCGACTTGATGTGTGCGTGCGACTAACTCTGGTGTTTTTATCATGCGACACCTGGAATTAACGACGAGTGATAGTGCGGGTGGTTGTCATCAGGCTCGGGATCCCGACGGGCTTCCAGGTCTAGTTTGGCCTGTGAGGTTAGTTCTACAGGTGATTTTACCACGTTGGACGAAAAATCAGAAGCCATGTAACGCACAAAATTCTGTCGATAATGCGTAACCGTTGGTTTTCCTGCCTCGTCACTACCCTTTGCATTGTAGGATCAAGCCCCGGGGGTTTATCCTTCTTTCTAATACTCGTCAATATCAGTCAACCCTAGAGATGGCCTCGGCAGGATACCTGATTTATTCAGGTATAGTGCCCTTGATAAAGATGTGTGTCCGGATTCTGGTAAGGTCTATTATCTTTTATTACGATACTAAGGATACTTATAGGTACATTACCATTCTGTTCGGATTCATTCTCGTACGAAAAGACCTTTTCCCACCTGCTGCCTCCAAAAGTACCTCACAGGTTACGATGAATATCGCACTTCCGGCTCTGATTTTTTCAAGTTTTGTTCCTGCCTTCACGCCATCAAACGTATCTGCCATCGCACCCTTGGCTCTTATCGCCGTTGTTTATGTGCTTCTTGGTTCTGTTTTTGGGCTAGTCATCCGCGAAGTATGTTACGTACCCCGTAATTTTTGGCAGGGAATAATTGTTGCTAGTAGTTTAAGCAATTGGGCAAACCTCCGTAATATCTTCAGAGAGAGATCCGCTTCCTCTTAGCGCTAATTCGCAAACTTGTAGCCAATGCCGTTGTCTTATCTGTCACGAAACATAGTCCATTCAACCCGGCCACCGATCCTAATCGTGAGTCTCAATTTGCCTTGTGCTTTTCTTTTCTTGGACTAATAGACGTTCCCCTAGTTGGCGTTTCTTTTGTATCAATATTCACAGTGGTCTATCATATATTTTTCTGGGTCGTCGGTGCCGCTCACTCACTTTCATGGGACTATCTGCCTGGCGTTCCCCAAGGTCAGGAAGCTGAACGGAGAGTCTCGTGGAGGGAGAAACCAATAGGTGGTTTCATCGCCAAGATATTTTTTGGTTACAAGCCAACACAAATCGCGATCCAAGAGTCCGTAGAGAAAGCACATTCTATGCAGCTTGCTGCACCGACAGTCACTACACAAAATGGACTTGCAGAATATTCACTTGAAGAAGCTGACGGTCGAGCGCTAGCACGAAGAACATCGCATTCATCGGTTACATCTTCTCGCTCACGACACCCATCGATAACAGGGTCTATATTACCCACATGGATAGAGGAAGTTGAGTCTCCGAGTCCACCCGGGCCTACTACTTCATCCCCTTTACCAGATATCGCATCTATGTCTTCTTTGCATTCTAAAATGTTCCTTCCACGACCTATGATCCGATTCGTCGGTGCAATAGCAGTTGTGGTTACTCCAATAACGTTGACTATCGCAGTATCTCTTCCTATTGCGTTGATACAGCCTCTGAAGGCCTTGTTCGTTGACGCAAGTTCATCAGGGGGACCATCATGGAAGGGGCCGGATGGAAGACCTCCCCTGGCCTTCGTCATCGATACAGCTAGTCTTGTGGGGAGCATGGCTGTTCCAATGGCCTTGATTCTTCTCGGAGCTTCGTTCGGTAGATTGCGAATCCCACGTCCAATATCTCGTCTACCCATTCCTGCCATGTTATGGGTGTGCATAGCGAAGATGGTGCTATTGCCTGTGATTGGGATCTTTATGGTGCAAGCCATGGTCAAAGGAGGTTTGATGTCGAAAGATATAAAGATCGAGTTGTTTGTGGCGATGTTATTGAGTGGTACACCTGCTGCTGTCAAGTATGTCGTTCATAATATCAAAGGAGGTATTTTCACGACGGTTTACACATGTGTTGCTATAGTCAGCTCGTTGTCTCCGGTTTGTACAGTCCCGATGGCGATCTGGATACATTATCGGTGGGTTATCAAATTACTTGGGTTCATTCTGTGGATCTGAACTTTCTTTTCTTATCAAGGCTTTTCTCCTTGCACAATGTGGGATTTTTCACGGTCGATCTTTTTAACCTTGAACTGAAAACCTTGTCTCGGTTACAGATGTCTTCATGTTTTTCTCTTCCTCGTAAGCAATCCCATCAATAATTTCCTCAATCATCGTTCCTTCAGTCTGATCTCTTCAACTCAAGTGCAATCACCGCTATATCGCTGTTGCTCATCTAGAAGTGCATCATGCTCTCGTTAATTTCTTGGTTTGTTGTGCTCGATCACAAATACACATAGTAGAGAATAGAATCTGGCGGCACCTGTCTTGAAGGGCTGAGCCAGGCTTACATAGATTATCTCATCGAGATGAGCCATGTATGGTCTTTTGTGTTTAGAAGAGTGCTGAGATAGGAAGTCATCTTGTTCTTCCTTGTTGGTCTCGGCCGGACCCCGACTCGGTCGTTGGGCTAATGTGTCCCAGTCCTTGAACTTTACCAGCCACTATTCACTGTCCGAATGGACACTAGAGGACGAACTGATGCCAGACTCGGCCCATTCATGAGATTTTCAACGCTATGTATGGTTGACGATAACTTCTATGAAAGAAAACGAAGGAACTTTAACTGAAGACAGATCAACACTGCCATGACCGGTACCGTTAGGATTATCTCACTGCTGCGATTAAACGCTGCATGTCGTACGCCCCGTGTCATGCTCTATGCTGGTCCATCAACTTCAAAGGCTGCGAGGACCAAGCATGGGTACTTGAACAGCGATTTGCGAGGAAGGGAGACTCTAGTCTTAGAAGGCTCGTGCCTCTCTTCCTTCGGCCCCGAGAGACTTTGAACGCAGTGATACTTGTGATGTACTACTACTCTATCGCCCTCCAAGCCACAACAATCTCCGGTTTGCTATTTGCTGTCCCACCTTGTAAGTTTTGCACTATTCAAATCTCGGGGCCATTTTATACTATCTGACGGGCCTAGAGAAACGGTCCAACTTGATTCAGAGCAATTCTGGAAGCTCGTCCTCTCCGAGAGGCCCCTGCGGAATACATTAAAAGGCCCATTGTCTCCTCCCTATCTCCCTAAAAGATAGCAGTCCAAACATTGTCTCAGACGTCCAGAAACCATAATAAACGACATCACCGCAATTTTCAAGCACTCGCTGAACCAAAGGCTACCTCTTAGATGTGACTATTTTCTCTCGTTGACCAAAGGCATATTCAGTGAAACATCGTCTGCATAGTACACGTTCAGTAAGCACTGCTTTGGACTTCTTATTCGCAACTCTACTTGATGATCAATTTTTAGTGGCTGTTGTGGTCTTATTTCGTATGTGTATCTGACGGATTTATTCATTACGGCTAACAAGCCGCATGCCTGCCTCATATTGCAATTGGTCGACCAGGAATGCTTCTTCACACTGATGGCACAAGGCTTGATGCTTTTGAACCATTTCTTAGCTTTGATGTGGGGAGTTCCGCACAGGTAATCCAGCAGAAATACACTTGAATTGAGAGCTACAGTAAGTAAATATCTTCAACCAATAAGTACTATAAGATCACGTAGTGTGTACACAAACCAAGCGTCAGTACAATCTCTTGAATATTTCTACGGGGGATCGTTAGTTGTAGGCGGCGGCCGTCCTGTACTCTCGGCTTTGGGAGGGGTCGAATAAACCCTGACAGCTGCAACGGCTTTCTCACTGCTCAAAGGAGCCATTCCAAGCTTCGGATTGGGGGCGATGGTGTGATCAGGATCATCAGTTCCCCCGAAACCATTCAATGTCGTTGAAGACCCAACACCACTAATGTTGCTCGCCGTTCTGGTATGATCTACGCTTCCTAGGAACGACAGCTATTAGATACAAACTGATAAGAGATACCAACAATATGCTTACGCAGTCTTCTAAGCCAGCGCTGTCGAACTTGATGATAGCCACGCTCCGGCAAAGCTTTTTGCACTTGATCCCATTTGAGTCCGTATTTAGCAACAGCCTAAAATATCGTCAACATATGAATGAAAATCAAGTCAACACTTGAACGAGAACGAATACCTGAGCTAGTACCTCGTCTTCTTCCTTGCTCCACTTCTTATACGGGGTCTTGGCTCTCTTATCATCGGCTCGTTTCTTCTTTGTCGGAATCATTCCACTGCTACCCAGGTCCATAGTCATACGTGCTCCTCCCCTTTGTGATGTGAAGTCTGCACTTGGAAGACTGGCAACAAGACCGTATCCAGGAGGGTATCCTGGACTTGAACTGACGCTAATGACTTCACCAGAGTCTATGGCATACAAGCCAGTGTTCATCTGGTCGATTCCAGGATGGGGGTGGATCCGGGCTGCAAATGTAGTAGGGCTGGATCTCGTGTGATAGTGCACAACGTCAGAAGAACCAGGAGGTGGTGACGTCAAACCCGTTGGGCCATCACCACGCGCATATGGTGGACCAGATGAGGACTCTATATTGACTATGGGAAATAAAGATTCAGGGGGCGTCCTAGACATCGAGCGCGAAGGGGGCGAAACAAGATTAGCAGGATATGAGTAGCGTGTAGGCGAGGAATCAGAATTTTTCGACTCTTCTTGTGGGTCAGCAAGGGATCTCTTGAATCTTGTACTCCGTCTTCTTCCGGATCTTGCCTTCGTATCGTCAACTCGTTCCTTCCCCCCGTTGGAAGTCATTTCATGGGCAGGTGGTTCAGCGCTGTCATCCTTTTCCTTCTCCTGTGAGCTGAAAACGGCAGCCTGGTCGGCCAAAACATCGAGGGCAGAACGAACTCTGCCCGAGCTGGAACTGTTCTTGCGCGAACTATCTGGGCCGACAGCAGTTACCCTCCTCTTTTTCGGAAGAGGGCTATCAATATCTTCCAGTACTTTCTTTGCTCGCTCACGCTTTACAGGTAATTTCGATGGTGACTGATCGTCGTCCAAAATTGACCTCGCGGCGCTGACCAACGAATCGAGGGGGGTGGTTTGAACATTTAATGATGTTCCGGAAGAGGCTCGTTGAACGGACTTTGTAGGAGACATGGGGGTGCGGGGCACAGGCCAAGGACCATGCGCAATAGGAACCAAAACAGGAACACCTGGAGATGGCCCTGCTGGACTGTTCAGGTAAAAATAAGCTTGTGGGTGGGTGTGAGATTGGAAATCTGGATAGACTTGGGCACTGCTCCTCTTCGGGGTTCTGGGAGTCGACGTCGAGGGTAATTCATCCCTATCTGTCTTGTGTTCGTCCATTTGCTGTGCAAATATTCCGGAAACGTATGCAACTCGCTCCCGTCCTAACTTTCGCGCAGCCAAAAGTATATGTTCCGCTCTTGCATCTGCCATAAGAGAAGTCACTTTATCATGTGAAATTCGAATCTTGCCCTTCGAAGACTTCACAGGACGAACAATCTTCGGATTCTGCTTCGGTGTCTCCAATACTTCTTCGTCATCGGCAAGCTCATCTGCTTCGTCTTCTGACACGGCGACCTCCCCATCTTTGTCTTTATCTTTCTGGGGAGAATCCTTCCGCCGATGAGGGCGACGCACAGACTGCTTTACTCCACTGTGTCGTATGCTCGAAACATCTTGATAATTAGACAACGCGACTGGCTGAAGTAAAAGTAATGGCCGCAGCTGCATGAGTTCCGATTCCACCATTGTTAATCGAGATTGAGTATCGCTAAGCTATTTTCCATGAATAGAAAGAAGTGAGGCGGATTACACAATTGCTTACTCGTTGTCGAAGAGATTTATTCTCCGACTGTAAACTTGCGATACGACGGTCCATCTCCTAGAACACAAATATTACTATAGTTCAAACAAGGTTGTGTAAGGTTTCATTCTGCGAATTCTTGACACTCGCTAGGCCGTCCAATTTCAGAAATTCGAATATTCAAAACTGTGGGGATCTAACAGCTGCTAATACAATGCAAGGCTGTAGTTCAAACCCACAGACAACTTCCTAAGCGAACAGCGAGGCGAACAAGAATAGATACTCATTACCCAAATGATCGAAGGGGCTGGTGCGGAATGATCCGACAGAGAATAGCTAGAACGAAAGGAGGGAAATAGGTACATACCTCTTGCTGGAAAGAGCCAGAACCAGTTCGTCGCTTGGCGATAAGAGCCTCTGCCATCCTCGACCATCCAAGCCTCTCCGCATCCCATCGTAATCGTTCCTCCTCGAACTCGCTTGCTGTAATTTCTCGCTGTTGTATCAACTGGTGAATCGTTTGTGCCTGTGCGACGAGCTGCGAAGGGTCGTATCTGATCGAATTAGACAACTTGAATATCTAGGAGCCAATTCATGAGATAATGCATGATGGATGCAAGGATGTCAATTTGCTCACCATATCCGCTAATTCCTGTTCTCTAGAAGCAGCGCTCAACGGTTTCGAGGGGCTAATTCCAAGCTCTGAGACCCTGGACTTTATAGCCTCGATTTGAGCTTCATCGAGAGGCTCTGGAGTAGGAGACCGGGACCGAGATGGAGGATCTTCGCCATCTTCTTCTTGTGATGGCGAAGGAGTGAATGGATGCATGATATCGGACAGAGCGAGTGGTGGTGGGTCGTTGGCCATGACGGGCAACGAAGCGCTACTGGACGAATCGGGAGAATGTTGAGGTCGTTGACAAAATTCACCTCACGCGCTCCTCAGTCACATGACTACTCAATCACACGTGACCTCGACACGTTCATTCGTTGTCAACGCGTCGTCGGCGCGTCGGCTCGAGTCAGGTTCTTTGCAAGTTGAATCCACACCAGCGTTTGTATGTATACGCATGGAACCTTTTGTATTAAATTTCAACCATTCACTAGCACTGCTAATGAACAGATTTCGATTCTTCGAGAAGACACAGGGTTATCATTACTTACACACTGGCAAAAAAATAGGCTTATTACACAATCTATACAGTAGGAACTAGAATGCGTCATTCCATGCGCCTTGAAGGACGTCTCACACAAGAACATCCTCTTGCTCATTTGAACAGGGAATTTACAACACCCCTCATCCTTGCCGGAATATTTCCAACCCAACTTCCAGAATGCTCACTGGCAGTCTCTAAACCGATCTCCTCTCTTCTAGGCGCTCCCCAGATCTCCCAGAAGAAACGAACTGTGAGCACCCCAAACATACCGAGAACACCCAAAATAACACAGATGAGGATCCTACCCCACAAGCCAGTTTCCGTCATAGAATACGCCGCAATCGCTAGAGCGAAACTGATCACTGACCAAAGCAGCAGGCTAATTGGAAGTGAAAGAAAAACACCCCTGATTGTGAGGTCTCGAAGTTGACTATTGGGTTGTTTTCCTAGGTAGGTTTCCTTGAAGCAATCATAAGGTGAGTACAATCATTGGCAGAACGAAGCGGTTTACATACGGCTCCAGCAAGGCTAACTTCGACCTTCTCCCGGTGTTGCCATACGTGATGAACGCCGGTCAATATGCTGGCCATTGCAAACACCGATGAAGCAAGGGAAGCAGATCGTTGCAAGTCCGAAATATTCTGTGTGTTTTATGGGAGATCTGAGATGTAATACAGCTATATACTGAACGTACTGGGACAGCAAGAAATGCAACACTCGCCCTATGACGGTTGTTAATTAAGAATGAATATTCCTGGAGAAAACCGCTTACGAAACAAAAACTGTAGCCTGAAGTTGATTAGCAATCTCAGTTTAATGGACGAGATTGATTTTGTACACTTACTAACAGATTTGAGTCTGAAAGTTCCTCAGTGAGATTTAGATTTCACTAATATACCACTTGTAGACACGGGCTCTTACCTCCCCATTCATCCAGGAAGCTTCTGACCAACTCCCTAAAGTCTGGTAAATATACGACTCCTTGTACTCTTGTCGCCTGCAGCCTCGTGCGATACATTCTGTGGGTGCCGAAAGAACAGAATAACAATATAAAGTCAATCAAACCAATTGTGAATGTAAGGCTGTCGATTGCAACGTTTCGATACATTCTTGCATCCGGAGTTCCATAGTTATACCTATCTCTGGTTTCCTGGATAGTAGCCATTGTGCGAGCAATATGCCAAAGGAGGGACGACGAAGCTGACTGCTCGATATCGTTTCCAGCAGTGGAACAAGCCTGGAGATCATAGTAAACTTGAACAAGGCGCATAGATTGTTCGTCCGTAAACGGAAAGGTAGTTTCTTTATGTTCAAGGATTCTTTCTGGATGCATAAATCAATATTGCGAAAAAATGTTTGAGGATCTACGGTACCGTTTGATCCAAAAGCCAGGGCATTGAGAAACTCGACCCCCCATCTAGATGGGAATCTAGGGTCATGCATGGGGAAAGTTTCCAAATGTTTCCAGAACCTCGCCTTGGGCAATGACGTCTCTTCTAAAGGTGGACCTTCTCCTTCGAATTCGAAACATTTCTCGTCATCCAACAATACAAACAAGTGTGATGCCGCATTAGGCTCCGAGACATCAAGATGCAGCTCCCAACGACAGTCAACGCTATGCAAGCGTTGGAATGCACCCAGAAGCTTCTCTCGCATCTTAACGAAAGCTGTTAACTTCTTCGCGTCGTCATAATCGAGTTTTGTTACGGACTGCAAGTGGGGATAATAAAAGTAAACTCTGCCATCGTGATGAACAAATCTATGTCTTTCATGCTCGTCTTGACTATCGAAGTAAGTTGTTCAGTTGAACAACTGTGGCGAGAGAGAGTAAACCATACCATTGCGTTGCCGTAGACGACATAGGTATCACAGGAGCGACTTGGAGCTGAGCGCTCGAAGCAGAGGTCATATCAACCGACAAGTGAGGCCCGCCTCGCACACGACGGGACCGAGGTAATGGCCGAATGACACGATTTGAATGGGAGTCGACAGACGGAGACTCTTCCAAATGCTGAGCGGCTGGCGACAATTTTGATGGCGACTGATTCGGCGTCGATGTCGGCGAAGGTCGCACAATCGCATCTACAAAATGAAAGGCAAATCAGTGGAGAGACAGCAAAATGTACGCGGTTTGATTTACTAGGCGATTGTCCCATCCAGTGGGTAGATGAGCCAGTAGTAAATGGCCCATAGGCATACTGCGAATTCCCAGTCCTAGACGATGTACTACCGCTGCGGTCCACTGTTGAAACGGGGCTGAGGGGAATGTCTTTCGACGTATCTAGGTGGCTGGTCATGAATGATGATAATATCTTTCGGAAATGTCAGTAGGAGAGATATCAGTAGGAGAAATATAGATGCAAGCTTGAACTGACTTTGTAAACCTCATCTTTTGAGGGTAACCCGAACAAAAGCGCATACGAAGTGGGAAATGTGAATCCGCTTTCCGAATTTCGATATGATAGGAATAGTCCATGGACAGCAATACATACAAGTCGTCATGGAGAGGTCGAGACAAAAAGCGATCCAGTGCGAATGATAGCAAACGGAAGAAAGGGCGCGACAGTGGGGCCATCAAGGGAATGTGCCATGTCATCAAGTTGAATCAAAAAGAACGCAAGAACTTCGGCTGTCTCATATTCAATTGTCACCATATGACAAAAAAATATCTGTGACTAAACATAGCCGCAGCGTTCTCGTGCTGCAAGTCAGTAGCCAACCATTATGCGGCAACCCGACGTCATTTCTGGACATCAAAGTCGTCTCTCGCCAGTAATCTCACAACAATCTTGAACCAAGGGTCAAAAAGACAACTGATCCGGGCTATGCAAGTGAAGCGATGGAAACCGATGGGGCTACATTTCGCCAGTGTGGTCACGGTGACCGTGAGCCCTGCGCGTTACGCATAAGGACCACAAATGGAATCATGGCAATCCACGTGGCACGGAGGCAAACGAGGGCGTTGCCTTGTAGGTACCATCAGAGATAAGGCGCTTCTCGGAGTCCTTTATTGAAGTTGCGTTCAAAACGAGAATTGCAATCCTCTTCAGCGAATATATGTATCCCTGCTCTCATTTTCGGAAGAATTATTGGACGAGAAACTTACAGTGCACACTCAAACCTCGGTTTCCTGTGGATAGTAAATCATGCCGGCACAAAATTTGCGCATAGTCAAACGGCTCAAATTGGGTTGATGGAACTCCGAGTCTCTTTTGAGGTTCTATAATACATTTATACAAAGGCTTGCACGTCCTTTCAATTGTGGTGAGCTCACAAAACGACTGTCACCCTACCGGCAAACATAACTATATAATGATTCGAATCGCGTTGTTTGGGTTTCAGATTTCATCGTCGTAACTTCTTCAAGGTCTGGGCACGGTAAACAAGAACAAACACAAACCCGAGTCCTTCACTTGAAGGACAAAATTGCTAATCAGTAGGTCCCCCAGACATCGCTAGCACTACCGTGACGGACGGCCATAGGTAATAAATGGTATACTACAAACCGATTGAAACAATATACAAGAACGAAGTTACCGAAAGACCGTTATAGTAAATAATTATCGCCAGTGTACAATAAATGCAATCAAACCATGAGGAGAGGTGCCTCATCTACAATAGAGTATGACGATGCGAGACTAGCGAGCTCGATAGCATCGGAAAGTATCTGCTGATTCGCCAAATGATCATAATTTGAAGCAACAACAGAACAACGTGTCATGTCCTTCGTTTGGCCTGCAATTAGCAATGGGTTGATGCAAGCACCAAGCTGAGTCTGCAAGTCGTGCTGAGGATGGCTGGTATCGGGACTGGGAGGGGGAACTTTGTATTCCGCATAAGTTGTGTCCGCACTGGACGATGGGCTAACGGAAAGTTTCATCATCGAAAAGTCTTCCGCCGGAGGCGAGGCGGGATTGATCTTTGATTCTCCCAAACACTGGAAAACTACATATGAGTAGGGAGGACACAAGAGCGATATATTCTCACGTATTTCGACAAGACCTTCAACAAGGCAGGCTTCAAATACTTCCACTCGAAAATCTTCAAGTCTTTCTCGATATTTCGGGGAAGGGGAGCAGGAAATTTCATGATCTGTTGAAAAAACTCGCAGGTATTTGGGTTTGTTTTCGATACTGTCAACGGTTTGTAACACTCGACATTTCTTCTAAGTCTGTTCTTCTCGTCTGTTGTCAATGGCTCTCCCACTATGTTCTCTACCAGATAGAGGACATCAACAGAGGAGACGTGGTATGTGTTCGATCCGGCGCGGTGGATGCAGGATATGACAATCGTGCCTTCTCTATATTCGTCTTGTCTAATAGTCTCGCACGATATCAGCATTTGATTTTCCGTACGGGACTGTGTGAATTTAACCAGTCGACGTCCAAGCTTGGTTTCTTCTTCACTCCAACCGAGCCAAAGTGTGTCTATTGCCGATGCGATCGCCAATGTTGGTGCACTTGATTCGGATGCGAGAAGTGGTGATCCATTCCAGCTGGAAGACTTCGCCGGCGACTTGAGACCCGCAAAACGCCGGAGAGTAGGCATAGAACCTTCATTGTAGAGGGAAGCGCTCTTCTCTAATCGACGTCTTTTGCAAATACGAGGTGGAGCATGTGAGACATGGGAGTCCCCCGAATTTGTTCTAGACATTGCGGTGGTTCCAGATAAGTTGCTCGATGAGACAGCCGTCTTATCTGTATTGCTTCTAGACATTTCTACTGGTCGCAAGAAATGCATATTCTTAGTTATCGTGCGCTCAATTTTAACGTATGGCGGGGATAGACAGATGGATCCTGCGTACAAAGGAATGACGTCATGTCTTATGAGATCAAGGAAGTGCACACCTGACTCCCAATATGTGAAGTGACCAAAAAATACCGAATCTATGAGACTCCCGCTCCCATCTAATGCCTGCGCGATTAATCCTACAGTGCTGGATATACAGCCTTGGAGGTGTAGTGGAGGGACGTCGGCCATGACTACAAATTGAGCTGATTGTGATCTTTGTTCGACCGTAGTGCTAATGGCTTTCTTGCCAACAACCAAGCGAAATGAGAGTGGGCTGCACACGACGCTACCATAAGGAACAAGACACTCCAAAGTTGCGGACAGCGGTACACCTGATTCGCCTTCTGTTGGAGAGTAGTTGTGAACTCTGAAGATGCCTCTTTGGGATAGCTGAGAAGTACGTAGAGAAGGGTGCATAAATCTTGACCCAGCAACCTTTCTTGTGATAGTTTCTGTTGTGGGACATGTAGTTGAACTAACCATCATGAAGGATAGATAGTAAGCTTCCAGGGAGGAGAAGTGGTTGAGTAATGGTAAGAAGAGTAGAATATGTAAAGTATTTACCAAGAACACAACGAACGTGTAGAAATCGAAGATAAACCAACTATAACAGCAAAATACTTTAAGTACAGCTGTTACGCCTTGAAGTGGATGTTTCACTTGAGACAGATGACTTACGGACAAAAGATCGATTGCCAGAGCTCCAAACAGAGCCTGAACAACCCAAAAATCGGATCAATTTCCTTATAAAATAGATTGCCTGTAGATTAAAGGGCCTCGTGATGGCAGGAACAAGGCTGAAGTAAGATTCTGGATCCGAAGGTAAGGCGGATAATCTTTTGTCCAGAGCTGCTTTGGTGGTGGCTTACCTTTAAACCTCCGTATTCTACAAAACAAAAAAGGAGCGAAGTGGAGGCACTTGTCGCGGTAGGCTGAGCAGGATAGATTGTCGAAGGTATATTGAAGGGGAAGAGGCGCGGTAGCGGAATAGGAGCCATGTGTATATGTTTTGTTTGACCACGATTGGTCTGGTTCAAACTGAAACCTTAGTTTTACAGTCTTTGTCGCCTCGTACGACGTGATTGTAGACACCTATACCGTTTGACAAAAAGAGCAACTAAATCTTTGCAAACTTGCGCTGGACTTCCGAGCGTCGGAGCATGAAAGAAGTTTACAACAGGAGCTCGTTTCATCGGCATATCTTACGTAACACCTAGATCTGGAGTTCTATGTCCAATTCGAGCTCCGCGCGATAGACGAAGCTCCAAGCACAGCGGCGTATGTGATTAGAACATCCACTTTGACAAGATTTATCCAACTAATACATGCTGACTATTGCTAAAGAATTTGATTGTCACGGCACCTATAACAGAAAACAAACCGAGAATAGCCATAAGGAATGCCCTCCAAGGTAGAGCAACGCCTTGCGTGCAGAACGCCACTAGACCAACCATAAAAAACAGAACCGAGTGTATCAACAATGCGATCGGACCTGAAAGAAAAAATGCCATGGTGGTAAAGGCTCGCTTCCCGGGAAAAATAGAGACGCGATCTAAGTAGCGTGTCTAGAGAGAGGATCAATAGACTATCGACAGTTGATTGGGATGATGGTAATGACCGTTTCTTCCATGTCGATTTCAAGCCTCTGCCGGTGCCTCCAAATGTGATGTAGGCCTGTCAAGATGCTCGCCACGGAAAGCAAAATAGAAGAGCAAGAAGTTGCTACTTGTAACCTGGATATGCCCTTGAATTCGACGGGCCGCTCTCAGACTTCATAACAATGGAGTGTAGGGTAGAGTACATACAGGAACTGATAAAAATGTTACATTCACTCTATTGATGGTATGAGGACATGCTAGCAATGAAAACGAAGATGCTACACTCACAAAGTGAAGACGGTTGCCTTCCGTATCAACCAATGTCATTGAGGGCAACTTTCATAAAGAAAAGATACTAACCAGAAGATTAGAGTCTATCTCCAAAATATATTAGTATTCTTTAGCAGCCTTAGATTGTTATAGACGGACCAGTCCACTCCGCAATAAAACTCTTCAAAAATTTTCGTAATCCAGGTAGCCAGACAACGCCCTTGATGATCGACCCTTGGATCCTCGTTGTGTAAAAAGTCGGCATTCCAAAGAAGACGATGAATATAGTCCACTCTAAGACGTGTTGCCAGGCTGGTCCTGCGTCTCTTCCAATATATCGCACGATCTTGCCCTGCTCGGAGTAATCACGGGGCTCATACCGCATCCGGTCACGATGGATGATGCGGTTTATTCGAGCAACATGCCAGACTAGGGCTGGAAATGTGCCTTCTGACTTGGATCTTTTTGGGAGGAGCTGATCAACGATCTCAAGAATGCGTTGACATTGAAGGTCATTGAAGGGGAACGTTGGGTCAGGCAACCCAGAAGCATTTGCTACAAAAAAAGCTCTTGACAATGAGACGCCTTGTCCATGTTTTCAACTCACTCACCTATAGTCCTGTTCGTCAAATAAGTCTGAAAGTTTATCAAGGAACTCTCGGGAAAGCTCCTGCAAGTGTGGTGCATGGGAAACTTCTGGACGTGGTCCCAATAGCGTGTTTCCGTCGTATCGTAGCTAATCCTGTCTATGACATAATATTCAATAACCTCATTCCGCAAATGTAACAATGAAGTGTGCTTGCTGTGCTTCTGAGTAATGCTAAACCCCGCCCTCTTTCTATGTGAAACAAAGGCAAACCCGAACTCGTCTTCTTCATAGTGGACCATCTCCACCTCCCAGTCCCCGGGAAGTTTGCGATATACACCAATCGTGCACAGATCTTCCACATAATCTTCATATACGTCCATGAGCGTTCGATAATTATCAAGATCAGCGAAGATATCTAGTTCTGTAAGGACATGCAGCCGTTCGTTGTGAAAATACACGCATCCATCGAGGTGAACATATCTAATCCATCCTTCATCCCATGGTCGCGATTTAGCTCTGAAAGATATTAATCATGACGCACAGAAGGAATCTCACATTCTCAATCTTACGACTCACCCTTTGAACTGAAAGACTCCCTGCTCTTGGTGAACATGTGGTGGCCCCGTAAATTGGATATGTGAGAATCTCTGAGGCAGTCTGCGTAGCAGATAACATCTAGTAGGCGTATCAAATTCTCTGGACGGCGGTGGGTGGCGTTTAGTTTCGATGTCCAATCTTAGCATTCAGCTTTCATAAATGCGAGGCAACAACAAAGGGTGGTACACCGCATAATTATGCCGTGACGGAGTGCCTATAAAGAGGAGCGTAGCCAGGGGACGGTGGAATACAGATAAAGACAATTAGTACAGAAAACAAAGGCTGCACTGGCACGAGGGCGCCTCCAGAAGTGGTGGCCACTGACTAGCTATGGGAAAGAAATCAGTCGACATGGCAGCAAGAAACTTCAAGTCGGCCGTCGCCGTGGCTGAGACATACAGTGATGAATACTATGGCGGTATACGTAAACTAGACAGGTTATTCTACAATAGCTACAATGTGTGTTGTAGTACCGTAGTCCAAGTTTACGTAGAAAGGAGCTTCTTCATCGGCCGTGCATCTATTGAACACAATAAACCAGGAATCACGAAATGTACGCAACGGTCGCACTTACGTCCTAAGCCTGGAGTTTGTCACAATACTTGCTTGCACAACAATAGAAACATTTGCAGATTATCCTAAAACTTGGCACTATGCACTACATGACCTATATAATGAAGCCTGGATTTTTTGAGGCCATCAATTCAAAAGTGTACATTTTGACGCTATGATACTCAGCTTCATCTGTTCCACAACTCGAAATAAATTCAGTGTTTTCTTGAAGCGATTGAGCAAGAATTGAGTTCACAAAAAAGGATTGTTAAAAGGTAGTACAGTGATAGCATGTACTTTATAGATAAATCACCACTGGCATAATATGTAACACTATACAGGGAGTGCATAACGGTAGAACGCGCACCCAAGCACATATTTACCAATACCCGTTGATTCACAATATGGCATATATTCATTGCCACCTGATCCTCTCGTCAATCTCTAGCGACAGAAACATTCAAGAAGAGCATGATTCCGGAATCTCGCTCACCCTCGATGGTGGGTACCATCATAGTTGAGGATGTTCTGCGCACGCTCTTCCCGTTTGCGGGCAAGGTGAATTCAAAGTTGGATATGACCTCTATGAGCAGCATTTGCATCTCTAAGATGCTGAATTTCCATCCTGAAGATGATGGTTTCGTAAAGTGCTGTAGCTTGCGACAAACGCAGAACCTTACCGATACAAGATCTCGGCCCATGGGCAAATGTGAGCAAATTTGAATAGATTCCAACTCCTTGCTCCGTCATAGGTTTACTCTTATCATTCATCCACCGATCTGGATTGAATTCATCGGCGTCCTCGCCAAATATTTCCGGCAACCTGCGAGAGTGCAATATATAAACGCGATCGCGACATGCATAATCCATGCTTGTCGATTACCTGTTGTAACCAGGGATATTTACCCATATTTGTTGACCTTTTGATACAGGTATCTCGTTGATAACTCTACCAGATTCCAGCTTCAAGGGATGGGATAATGGAATAATTGAATCTTCCAAGGCTTGCCGAGCCCCGGCGAAGCCAACAGGATGCCACCTCAAGACTTCCTGGAAAGCGCCACAAAGTGTTGGGATTAATTGACGAGCATGTCTTACGACTCACCTTGATAAAGGCTACGAGCAGGGCCATGTTATCATATTCGTCGAATCCAATCTCCGTTTCGCCATTTGCTTGAACTCTGCGTAGAGTTTCCTCTATTTCTTGCCGAAGTCGCTGTTGCAGGTCTAGGTCTTTCGCAAGTTCCCAGAGTGCAAATGAGAGCGTGTTCGCAGTAGTGGCGTCTGCATGCGAAGAAGTCAGTATAGCAGAGTACTGTGGAGACAAACACTCACGCCCTGCAAAGGTAATTGTCCTGCGCTACTGTCAATCTATACATGAATTATAGGCAAAATGGCAGACGCACGCAATTTCAGAATTGACTTCAAGATCAGACAATCTTCCCGCAGGTTTTTCGTTTGCATTCGCTCTCACCAGGAAGGACATTAGGTCCTTCTCGCCATCTAGACCTCTCCTCAGTGCGTCCGTTTTTTCTTGGACTATTTTATCTGCCATTTCCGAGAGCTTCTTACCACCAGCACGTAGCTGGTAGAATTTTGAGATAGGCAGGCGGGAGAGAGCGGAAATAAACCAAGGAGGAAACCATTCCAATCCATACTGAAATAGTAATTCGAGTTTCGTTCCGCTCCCAAGTGAATCGCTAGGATTGATATGGTAGGTGAACCCAGTAGTTGCTTTGTCGGGGAGCGGAAACTTACCTTGCTTCATGTATAGTCTCTCTCATCTCGTCTTGTTTGTTATCCAGAGCACCGAATTGATGATCAAATGCAGCTACAAAATGCGTCTAGGCCCAGAACATAACCGGAAGCGGAAGGAACAAACCGTCTCCAATGATATCCAAAATAGCATTGACCATATAGTCGTGGACGTCGACTGTAGCCATTCTGCGGCCAGTCCCGGCATCAATGTCTTTCCTCATAACAAGTGAAAGCTAAACCAATCAATTTCAGTTTAAATTGTGACATATGGGCAGCCGCTACCTTCTGAACGTGACGCATGAAGACAGGGAACAAGGCCTTCAGATACCTTGAGCCAAATGCAGGTTGCATAATTCGGCGCTGACGCTTATGTGCATCACCGCTAGCAACAGCAACCCCGGAGCCAACAACCATTTTTAGCATTTCGCGGTTGTTTGTCTGGCGGACGAATGTATTTGAATTGACATAGATATGTTGAATCGCTTTCGGATCTGAAGTCATGAGGTGGTGTTCCTGTAACCAACGTTGGTTCTGAGGAATAAAAAGAAGGTACACCGATAAACACGTACACCCAACGGTCCATGTATCTTGAAGTTGTGGCCATACTTCTTCTGCCACGAAATATGCGACTCTCCCACTTCATTGAAATGGAGATCAGTCAAGTTGCCGAAAAACCAGTCAGTTTTCCGTGGACCTGGTAGATAAGAGATGGGACGACAGGTGAAGTGGCTGTGGAACCGTCGAACCAATTGAAATACAATAAACACAGAGATAATCTGCAAAGCAAGAGCCTGAGGCACATCTGTTGATAAACGGGAAGAGAGGAGTAGAGCCATTATGGCCATAAAGCAGTAGCTTCAGCTGGCTTTATACGCAAGACAATAACGACTTGGGAGGCGCGGAGGTCACTGCCTTTGATAAGCACGTCAAAGGGGCGTAGCCTATACTAGTAGTATTAGTTAGCAGAACAGCCTTGGAATTTTACCAACTGAATGTCCCAACTGCCGGATAACCGATAAGCCTGTTTGTAAATAGAGCACCTACCATGTGCCCATCGAGAGTAGAACAGGAGGGCGGCTCTCGGGTAGCAAGCCAAACTGGAAGTAGAATACTGAGGATGTAGTAAGTCCTGAGCAGTGAGCGCCTACTGGAACGCTGGATTAGCGTCAGATACTTGATGTGAGTGGAGATTTCGGCCCAACCATTCCCAATTAGGTAGACGCGTCTATGCAGGAACTGTTTCTTCCGACGGTTCACATAATCATTGAATGTCCCCTCCCCATTATCGGAACGAGCTTCCGGCATTTTCAGAAATAATGATCCCGGTTTATCTGGAGTTATCAATAGGTACGCTTTCTTCCGGAACGAGATCTCCCGTATCCTAAGAAATATCGATCCCACATTATCGGCAACTCGTAATCCTCATAATGCGGATTGGGTATCCGAATGTCAGGAATCATTGGTACAATGGTAGCGCCATTGCTGCCTGTATTATTGGAAGAACTTGACCAACGAGTTCAGTTTGGATAAACAGGAATTATTTACCTGTCATTTGAGGAAGCTTGATGATCTGTCTGAAAAATGTCAGGGTTTTTTGGAATTCCTGCAGCATACAAGCACTTGAGTACAACGGGAAGATTAAATAGTTCACAGCGTGTGTGATACATATTCTCAGATGACAAACGTTCAAGAAGAGCGTAACTCGAGAATCAAACTCGTCTTGCACTATGATAATTGAAAAGGGACTGCACACATTTTTTCCATTTGTGGGCAGGGTGATGGATAGGAACAACTGTTTCCAAGGTATTTGAACATCCACTAGCTTTTGCCAGTGCGCAAAACGTAGGAGATCAATGATGGCTTGAGAGAAGCTGATTATGACAGTATTGGTTAAACGAGCAGTCTTTCCCGTCTTCAAGTCGACTACACTGCCTGTCAGTGCACTCCAAGGTTCATTCACAGAAAATCGTCGGCAGTTGTCATCAGCTGCTGTTACCTCAATTACAGCTGGTCTCTGCCTCCACCGAGCTTACTGTGCTGCAGACTCGGATTCTCTTCGAGACATCCTCCATTGGGAACGGATATCTCAGTCTTTCTCTGGCCAGATGTATAAAGACAGCCTTCTTTGCTCTCAATCCAATCTGCTTCCTTCCCAATCCTACATTCGTCTGACATCCAAATCCCACTCTGTCAACAAACAACCTCCATCGTCACCATGCCTGTGAACACGGAAAGGATTTACAGGAAGGAATCTGTTCCTTACAAAGCTCAACAGTTCGCTCTGGTCAGATTACTTGTCAATAGGAAACGCGCTATACAG